>JAODTR010040472.1:0-39765 GCA_025399935.1 Amblyopsis rosae | reverse complement strand
ATGTCATATAGCCGCTGGTACGTTTCCACCTACAGTATCTTACATGTCATATAGCCGCTGGTACGTTTCCACCTACAGTATCTTACATGTCATATAGCCGCTGGTACGTTTCCACCTACAATATCTTACACATGTCATATAGCCGCTGTCTCAGAGCCTACACAAAATGCATCTGCTCATTTGTAAACAATGCTTATTTAGTTGTGTGTAGATATCGTGTGAGAGTGGTCTCCCACGTTTCCCTGCTTACACTTCCTAAATCTGTTCAGCATTGCCAGGATGGCGTAACTTGCTCAAATAGTGTTGATTGTTCATAGAAATGACCAATTTATCTAAACTTATGTGCACTTTTAAACTGCCTTTCTGAGGATTGTCATTGTTCAGCATCTGTGTGTGTGTGACGCTAAATTGCTCTGTGCATTTTGTGTTTGAGGTCTAGCCATGTCCTGTAAGACCAAGTTTATGGGAGCTTCTCAGCTGTTATGAAAATTATATAAATGTATGATACAGTATATGATGACAATAATAATAAAATATATATATTATAAAATTTATAATAATAATATTAATCAGTTATTAATAATAGTGTCGGGGAAAGCAATTTTGAATAATGTTATGTGTATTTTCATGTGTATTTTCTGTTATAGGTGTGTGTTGAGTATCTGAAGGACACCAGCATGCTGTTCATTGGCGGCCTGTTAGTGGCGATAGCTGTGGAACACTGGAACCTCCATAAACGGATCGCCCTCAGAGTTCTGCTGATGGTTGGGGTGCGGCCTGCCTTGTAAGCAATTCACATACAACCCAATAGTGCTAAGTATCAAATTAGGAACACTCTGTTATGTGTCAATCGTCAAATTAAAACGTGGTTTCAGACAGGCTATTTCCATATGCATAATGCCTGAAAAGGTATTGCCACTGATCTGACTATCTATGCTACCATCAAATTGTGCTTCTTCAACATACTGCGCATGCGCACAGACGTTATTGCGTCATTTTCGTCATGCATGAGACAACGCCCATAGTTATGTGCTACCGTCATCTGGATTTCTAGCTAGTACGGTTATTGCATGTTTTTAAACAAATGTATGAGGCTTCTTGTCGTTTTTCTTGTAGAATTTGATTCAGCTAACATTCTGAGAGAAGTGTTTTGTTTTGCTCGAGTTCAAATATCAACAAGCTTTCCCCAGAATGACATAACTATAGCTTTAATAAACCATGTATATCTTCAATAAAAAAATTCTCTGTAAGATTTCTACACAAAAAATTCCCTTATGTTAAATCCTTATGATGCTCCTAACAAGAGAAAATAAAAGGTGTGAATATGCTCTCTGACTATTCACTATGAATCTCCAACACACACTACACTACTCCTCTGTCTGTAGTCATGTGTTCTCATCCAATCCCTTGTGTTCCTGTATCCGTCATGCTAACAACTGCAGGCTGATGATGGGCTTCATGATTGTGTCGGCCTTCCTGTCCATGTGGATCAGCAACACGGCTACCACAGCCATGATGCTGCCCATCGCCCAGGCCGTGCTGGAGCAGCTTTGTGCCACAGAAGCCCGGGCGGACAAACGGGATTTTCAGGCCGCAGGGGAGGACAACCAGGGATTGGAGCTTGAGACAAAACCAACCAACCAGGAACTAACAGACAAGAAACCACTCAGCGACAAACCCCAGCTGGACGCATGTAAGTAAAAGCCAGACGGACAGACGGACAAGATGGGTGACATTCTCTGCCTGCTGTTGCATATTTATTAGAACAAATATTAAATGTCCTTAATCGCTAGTTACCAGATTATTTCTTAGGTATCACACACTTAAACTAATGAGGCCAACATTAAAGTGAAAATACACATGCTTAAATTCAGTACGAACCACACTTGCAAAGCAAGGAACTATGGGGAAGGGGGCCGTCAATACAATCTTTTCGAGAGAATGAGATGTTTGTTACAATATTTAATTTGCTCAGTAACGATAAAATCAAATGGTTTTTTTTGGAATTAAAATAAATAAAATAAAATGTTATTGTTGGCGCCTTATTGTACAATACCTTTGCCTCATCATACTTGCCTAATAATTTGCGATTATAGCTCATGACTGTCATTTTTATTTATAGATATATTTTGGAGGGGTTAATAGGAGAGCTAAAGCCCTGATAAAGTAAGGAATGAAGAACATTGACCTTTTTAGTTAGAGCAAGCAATATGTTTGTCTCTGTTATGTTAAAAAAAATGCATTACAACTGTTTCCTATTTTCAAAAAGAAAAAGTTTTGAAAGCTTGAACAATAAAGGGTGAGTGAGTGCAATTATGTTGAAGTCAAGAGTTTCTAAATGCTGGTAGGGCAGATGAATTGATCAAAACATTTGTAGCAATGACGATTGGTTAAAGGCTACCCAATAGTTTCTAAATGAACCAGAGGTCTATGCCTAGTAGGTGGCAACGACTGTTAACACTTCCTAATGGAGCGTTGCCAGACTGTATTCACTAAGTGAATTTTGGGTCTGGTTACACTAGGCTAGAAATATCCCCCCTCCTTACAAAAATGTACTGTGGAAGTGTCTGTATTCCAATCTCTCTAGTGATACTGTGCATCCTTGTATGAATAGATATTTGTCCACCAGATGACCCGTATCAATGTGAAAAATCAGTCCTGGAGCGAAAGAGAAAAGCCAGAGAAGAGAAATATGCCCTCCTGATCAAAGGGATGAGTTTGAGCGTGTGCTACTCTGCCAACATTGGCGGTACAGCGACACTAACTGGCACACCCACCAACCTAATCCTTAAAGGACAAATAGATAAGTAAGCCACTTTCATAACAACCCTCAGACAAATCACCTGCACTATATTCACAGAGACACGTCAATTTGCGTCTTCCATCTTTTCTTAAGGCTTTTCCCTGAAAACGGTGATGTGATCAACTTTGCCAGCTGGTTCGCGTTTGCGTTCCCCAACACAGTGATCATGCTGGCACTCTCTTTGCTGTGGCTGCAGTTTCACTTCATGGGCCTCAAGTAAGACCCTATGTGGAGTAATGGTTTACATGTAATGTGGTTACGGGAACATTAATTGCAGTTCAGTGTGCAAGTGCATCTGTCAAATGCTGTTATCACTGTATAAGCAAAGCAACCTGTGCTAATGCGGTTAGTTACCAATGCAATGGGAACATACTATTAAACTTGAGTGTCTTTAGTGTTCCCAACTTCCCATCCACATATTTTGGAGGTAATTGATGTGAAGATAAATGCAAGTCTATATGGTGTATTAGTGCTTGAGCAAAACATTGAATGGTATTAAGGACTAACATGTTTCTGTCCAGCACAGCAGTATCTTTTGATTGCACAACGTGCAAAAAATAATAGATATGTTTTCTATTTGATACTAAGCAAATATCACAATAGCAAAAACAAAACAAGCTCATATCTAGCTACCAGAGCCAGAGTGCCCCTGTCCATCCCATTATTATATAGTTATATGGTCCATACCCCCCCAATATGCTGTCAAGTCCGTGGCCGGATATGTATCACGCAGGCAGGAAGCATCTTAATAATATATTGACGACCTATTAGAAACATTGTTATTGCTGATGTTGTCTGAAAAGAGAAAAATGTTAGGGGACAATTTTTAGCCAGTGCCCTCGCGGCAAATTACAAACATGTTCACTTAAATCTAAGTTATATTTATTGAAATCGTACACATTTTAATGTAGGACTACAACATGCTAGCATCAATACATGCCTTGTCCCCCCCCCTTCCCCACACACACACACACACACACACACACACACACAAACGCTACTCTCTCTTCCCCACAGCTTGAAGAAGTCCTTTGGCTGTGGCTTCAGCACGGACCGAGATAAGGAGGCTTACGCAGTGATGAAGGCGGAGTACAGGAAGTTGGGAAGCATTTCGTTTGCAGAGGGGTCGGTGCTTACCATCTTCACCCTGTTGGTGGTGTTGTGGTTCACCAGGGAGCCAGGGTTCATGGACGGGTGGGCTACAGTGCTCTTCAACAAGGAGGGAAAGTAAGTTTGTTTGTGTTTGTGTTCCTCACATGGATACCGTAACTAACGATTATGATTTGTATATGATTTGTTTATTTGTATAGCACCTTTCATAAACAATGTGCAACTCAACGTGCTTTACAGTTAAAAACATTTGAACAAAGGGTGAAGGGAACAAATGAAATTAAACAAAAAGAAATAAGAAATAACAGAAAACTAGGTAAAAGCCATGAAAATAATAAAAACCGCTATTGTATATGCCCCCTTACTGACTTTAACCCAGGCGTTTGGTGGGACTCTAACCCACCGGGACTCCAACCCAGGCGTTTGGTGGGATACTAACCCACTGGGACTCCAAACCAGGCAATAAGTATACTTTTTAAGAGGGCCCCCAGGTATTCTAACCCCCGTTTCCTTGCTTTTGAAGAGGGCCTCTAACCCCCAGGTCTTCCAACCCACTTTTTCTTGCTTTTTAAGAGGGCATCTGACCCCCAGGTCTTCCAACCCACTTTTTCTTACTTTTTAATAGGGCCTCTAACCCCTTGGTCTTCCAACCCACTTTTTCTTGCTTGTTAAGAGGGCCTCTAACCCCCAGGTCTTCAACCCACGTTTTCTTGCTTTTTAAGAGGGCCTCTGACCCCCAGGTCTTCCAAACCACTTTTTCTTACTTTCTAATAGGACCTCTAAACCCCAGGTCTTCCAACCCACTATTTCTTGCTTTTTAAGAGGGCCTCTAACCCCCAGGTCTTCCAACCCACTTTTTCTTACTTTTTAAGAGGGCCTCTAACCCCAAGGTCTTCCAACCCAATACCAATAGAAATTAAAATTACAATATCATAAAATACATATAATGATAAAAACATAGGCTAAACAGTGTGGTTAAGTACAATAAGGATACAAACATAGGAGGTTATAAGGCTAAACAGTGTGGTTAAGTAGAAATTCTCAGTCATAGGCGCGTGAGAAGAGAAGTGTTTTTAACCTGGATTTATAAATTGCTATATTTGGGGCATATCTAAAATCCTCTGGTAATTTATTCCAAATGTGGACAGCATAAGTGCTAAACGATAACAGGTAGCACTGCAAAACTATTTCGGGAATATCATTTTCTTTCTTAATTTTCATGACAGGTTATGTATGGTATCTAAACATGTATATTTGTTATACTGTATTATTATTACTACAGGACAACACAGCATATTGAGTGTGTTCACATTCGGTCTTCAATACTTGATGAAGAACATTAAGCTATCCTAATTCACAATGGTGTGCCACTGTTTGCTTGTGTCCCTCAGGTTTGTAACAGATGGAACAGTGGCTATCTTTATGTCCATGCTTTTATTTATCATCCCTTCCAAGCTGACTCGGTTTGGGGGCTATGGTTGCAATGAAGAGGGTGAGGCAAAATATAATATCAATATAGTAATAAAAATCATGAACAAAATTTTGCTCCAAAAAATTTATATTATTAACAATGTTGTCGCATGTGATCACAAAATCACCGGCAGTATATAAAAACATACAACTATTATAATACTAATAAAAGACTACTAAAAATATGATTTCAGTCTTATGGCCTTCCCTCTGAAATCATTACATATGCTAAGTAGCTAGACACCTTTAAACATCTAACTCCTTTATTTTCTCAGGGAAGGTGGTGACGGCGCCCCCTGCCCTCCTGACTTGGCCGGTGGTCCACAAGCAAATGCCTTGGAACATTGTTCTGCTGCTGGGAGGGGGCTTTGCTCTTGCCGCGGGCAGTGAGGTAAACTAGACACTCTGGAAAACACTCCTCTTTAGCTTGAGTGGAACATGTAGCAAAGGAACCATTTAGTCTTGTATTGGCATGTTGTAATTATTTCACTGTTACCAGTATTTTAAAACACGTCATTCCACTAGAATTTATTTATATTTTATTTCAACCCACGTGTTACATTATTGTATAACTTTAAAATAAATGTATTGTATGTGTTCTAAATCACATAATCTCTAACTCTGAGCACGCTTCATGCACAGTTGTGATTCAAAGCTAAATCAGTGGGCTGAGAAGGGATTTCGGGTTTTAACACAATCGAGGAGTACACCTTTAAACCCCTTTGCAAACACAATTCCTATATACATGTTTATGTATGTTTAAGTGACTAACGAGTTGGCAGTGGGCAAAGACCTCACCTTCATTTTCACCTGTACATTAACTATCTGTCTGCATTGTTCCAGAAATCAGGTCTCTCCAGGTGGCTGGGGCAGAGCTTGGCTCCTCTACAGAGTATCCCTGCCTTCGCTATCTGCTTGATACTCTGCCTGCTAGTGGCTACACTTACAGAGTTCTCCAGCAACACTGCCACAACCACCCTGTTCCTGCCTATACTGGCCTCAATGGTAACTCATACATTGTGTTGTACTACTGTATGTTGCATTGTGATAGAACTACAAGATTAAGTCACAAATAGGAATGCAGCTGTAGAAACTGAATACACTAAAGAAGGAATAGCATAACTGCATTGCATCAATATAACCTGAGAATAACAAAATTTAAGGCCCATTTATGCTTCTGCGTCGAATTTACGTCTTGCCTATGGCATCAGCTATGGCGTAGGTTCAACATGTTATGCTTCTGCGTGGGCTGCACGGACCTGTCCACGTTGACCGCTCATGCGATTGACACGAAGCAGCAAAATGCGGAAGTCTTCAAATGTGCCTGAATTAGAACACAAATTGAGTGTAAACGTTTCGAGTGAATCTCTTAGTTACACCAACATATAAAATAATCTGTGCCGACACAAAATAGTATTATTAAAGACCGATTTTCACTGCATTAACAACAAGGAAATGCCATAGGAAAACCCACGTCTTGGCTCCCGATAGATCACCAATAGTGTAAAAAGTTTTCAAATAAGCATATCAAAATATGAATTTTCAGCAAATCTTAGTTACACCAACATGTATCATAGGAACCAATCTGCCGACACAAAATAGTATTATAAAAGACTGCCTTTCGCTGTCCGTACAACAAAGAAATCCAAGGAAAATCCCCCTTTTGTCATGTGCAGGTGTAGGCTAGTCTTGGTTAATAATGCTCAAGCAAGACATATAAAAAGTTTCTTTCCAGCAAATCAAATAATTATACCAGCATTGTCAAAGGGAGACAGTCTGTGCATGCGTGAAGTCTATGGCGTTGTTATAAGCATTCCAAACAAAGCACTACTCTGGCACATGGGCTTGCATCCACAAGACTGCTGCGTTGAATCGACGTACAGACTGACGGGTAGTTACATTTCTGTAGAGGTGCACGTCAGCCTAGGCCGTAGCCTCATGCATCGGTTACGACCTATCCGTAACTGACGGCGTAGCTTGAAGCAGAAGCATCAGCCATTATTTTTGTACAATAATGTTTAAGTGTGTGTGTGAGTGAGTGAGAGAGAGATAGAGAGAGAGAGAATGTGTTTGAGGTGTAAAATAAAGTAATAAATATATGAATTTACAGTCATCATTCATGTGCAAGCTACAGTATTTAGGCCTTAGCGGCCCACCAACTGTTCATGTGCATGTGCTCCTCAGGCCACAGCTATTAATCTACACCCACTGTATGTGATGCTGCCCTGCACCATCGCTGCCTCTCTGGCCTTCATGCTGCCTGTTGCAACACCACCCAATGCCATCGCCTTCTCCTTTGGCAACCTCAAGGTTATAGACATGGTGAGACTCTGAGAGTCACACACTGTAGTACATGCGTTGGCACCAACCATCTACCACAGTAGATCCTAATTAGGTCCTAAGGGCTAGATATAACGGAAGGTAATCAGGGAAATCATATGTTGTGTTGTACAGATAGTTGCGTGTTCATATGTAACATGTATGTTGCAGTACTGCTATTAACTGCTGATACTGTTCCTGTCAGCTATGCTGGCAACATGCTGCAGAATTACACAAAGGACATCATCTTTACATGGGATTCGAACAAGTGTCATTGTGAAATATGATACATACTGCAATTACATCAGGCACAAATGAAGCTGTACCTTATAATTATAGAGAAGTAAAGCATTACATTGTGTGACTCTCCCCTTGCAGGTAAAGGCTGGATTCATGCTGAACATAATTGGAATTCTAACAATCAATGTAGGTATCAACACCTGGGGATATGCCATGTTTGATATGGGCAACATTCCTGCATGGGCCAACGTTACATACAGAAATGTAATTAAAATTATAGGTGAATCGAACATACATAGTAATACCACACTTGGTTGAAGTAGCGGTAATATGTACTAATTAATGTATATAAACAGCACTTTGGTCCCTCTACAGTGTTTAGTGTATGTCATTTCATTAACATGTCACAATATGACATTCACTTTGCGTCAGTCTATAGCTTGAACGTACAGTAACTTTAGTAGCACAACATACTGTGCATATTATACCTATAAGTCTATTTAGCCTTCTCAAGCATTCTAGACTGTAATTCTTTCAGGATGACCCAGTATTTGCTGGAAATTGAGGTGATGAACCTTTTTATTGATTCTACGATCCTATGATTAACTTGTAATAACTTTGATCATAGGTTAGACATAAGGATCTCAGCACAAAATTGACACCCCAGGGTAATCCAGATGAAATAGTTAATTTATTGGACTAATAAAAGCAGTCTCAAGGAGACTTTAGATAAAGGAGAGAATTAACCCTGCGAGACAGAAAACAGCCTGTACACGGTGTACTGATGATGGAAAACAATATCACTAATATGACATTAGTTGTTTGTAAAATAAATCTCAGATATGAGGCATAAGTGTTTGTAAATATCGTTTAGTAAGCTTAATAATAAACTCAGGAAATAATTGGTAGCAGAAGTTTCTATATCAGTGTTTCATAGTTCATATTACACTATTTATCCAAAACACACAATATTCTTTTAAAAAGTCCATAAACCTTTATATATTTCTGTTCAGTCACACTGACAAGAATTGTCCAAAAAGTTTATTTAGAAATATTTTGTTAACACCAGTCACAATCAGTCATAAATATATATTTGTTTACAAGTATGTCTAATATGCCTATGTCTAGCATTCAGGTTTCAGTCTAAACAGACTTTGACACTCCCTTCATTTAATTTCTGTAGTTCTAGTGCTATGGTTCCTCTCTAATAGTTGGCGCTCAGGCTCTCAGTGACAACACCCTCTACTTTCTGATACCTCAAACACACAGGATGAACACATATTAGCTGGTGTTAGCTTCCCACTAACCATTTGTAGTTCACCAGTTTTACAGTCCTGAATATGCAAAGAATTTCAAACATATTTTGGTTGGCTGTACAAAACACTGGGTAGATGAGAGGGGAAGATATTTCTAGGCCTGTCACAAAAAACTAAACATTTTGACTTATTGGTCTATATTTGTAATTCACACCAACCAACTTGCAAGGTGCATTGTACAGTAAAACATTGTATTTTCTTTTTTTAAATGTACAGTTTTTGTCCCAGGTTTGGTATTATTGAAATGAGGAAGATAACTAAGAGCATTAATATAAACCCCAAGACAGCATAGGCCCAGGCTATTCAGAAGATATGACAACACACAGAGCTTACAGACAAATGCAAACATACGAGCAACCTCAAACATGAATACATGAGGGGTGTTAATAATAAATAAATAGAATACATATTTATGACTAAATAAAATAAACTAGGACTGTCAAGAAGCTAAATGAAAACAGTAATAGAGAATTTGCTCAGTACATTTGCTACATTCCACAATAAACAGTTTAAAGGTTTTCCCATTTTTCCCAGACAAACAATTACATGAGAATGAACTGCAAAATTCCCTGCTTACTTAACACAGGTGTAACAACTTCATGATCTAGCACATCTTAATGGGAAGGGTGACAGACTGGTAACAGTCATAATGTATATTATGGTCATGTTACATAATTCTTCATGAAATTCCCAGCAGAAATGTTGTGCTTTAACTAAACACTAGTTTACTTCAGAACATGTTCCTTGTTCTAGCTATATTATTGCTGTCCTGTAACAGTGGCTTACCGCATACAAAGTGATTATATAGGCAGTACGGCTAGGCAAAGATACAGGACACACAAAACTAGAATAAGGAACCAGGAAACCCCTCTGAATAAATGTGGATTTCCTAAGTTCCTATTGCCTGTTCAGTACACTAAGATACATTGACATTCTATAGTAAACCGTGTAGTAAACTATATTACAGTTGTAGATGCCTGTGTAAATCCTATATTAATTATATTAACACAGGCATAATGTCTGTGTGCCTAACGCGTCTGTACCTAGGATTAACACAAACACATGAAATATTAAACTGTAGTCGCTAAACGTGAGTCCATGTGTACATAGTTCTACACACACACAAACACGTGAAGAAAAATAATACAGAAATGAGAAGCCCACAAAAAGGGTATGAAATAGAAGTGTGCATACACACACGCTCATACCGCACGCAGGCACACACACACACACACACACACACACACACACACAAAATCGGTGCAATCATTTTCGATTGTGATTCTAAAAAATATTATGGTCCATTCGCTGTGTTACCGTACTCTAGGTAAGTTTCATATAGCAATGAAAATATATATTTTGTGTGAAGAATTGGAGATTATTTGACCTGTGTGGGGAGAGAAACCCCTCATAAAAATGTTGTTGTCTGAAAACGACGAGTCATGTTGGTGTGCTATCTTTACATACACACCCTGCCTCTTTTGGTGGTGTCGCGTAGACCCGTGCAGCTTGTGGCTGGTACTGTATGAGTGTGCGTGCATGTGCATGACTTCACATGCACATGTGTTGGAAACGCATGTACACATATGAGCGAACACACACGCACACTCAGGTACACAAATCATACGCACTTGATATAATGGGTGGGATGGGATCACTAGTGCAAGAGAGAGAGAGAGAGAGAGAGAGAGAGAGAGAGGATTGGTGGGATTGGTGGGATGGGGCCCTCTGTCAGTCCACACGTACATCTGCTCCTCCTTCAGGAAGGGGGCGCTGTGGTACTCTATTGGCCGCCACTGTATGAGTAGTCTGCCTTATTGTGCATTACCAGCTTGTTGTCTACAAAGTAGAAGCTGTCAGACTGCGTTTCATACGGGTGCAGGATCATCTCTCTCACTGCAGGGGGTGACAAAGACAAACACATTTTGAGTGACGAGGATCTATTCTGCTTTGCCTAATACATAAATTGATAAACTCCAGGAACCTAATAAATAAAGAGACAACAGTATCGCTGATATATGGATAATGTTATTAAGTTAATAATCCATATCACATTTTAGTATCTGATGGCAGACAACAGACAATAAAGGTAAAATTCCAACCCAAAAGCCTGTCAATGCAATGTACGCCATCAGAACTAGACTAATAAGAAATATGTCCAGGACATGGCGGTGGATGTGCACGTATTTGGCACTCACTAATCTCCTCAGACAATGGTGGGAATTCATAGATGTGTTCACAGGTGTTCTTGCTGCTGGGCATGCAGAAGCCAAACTCAAAGTCAAAGCTCTTCAACAGCTTCTCTCTGAAATAGTGTCTCTCGATCATCCTGAAGCTGTCAATGGGCATGTCTCCAACGGTGAACTCAACGCTGCAGTATGGAGAGAGAGACAGACAGAGACAGACAGAGAGACACAGACAGAGAGAGAGACAGAGACAGAGAGACCTTCAACCTTCGAGCCTTTATTGGCACAATTCTCTTCTTATATCAAACAGCTTAAAACAATTTTAAAACTAAATAGAACTACATTTTTGAGAGGCAAAAGGCTGTTTTTCAAGTGTCTTTATATTGGTGACATTATGCTAGCTAATATAGCAGTAACTTCCCGGCCATTAAGATATTTACAGGTACACAGTAGATGACACTAGAGTTATGAAGACACTTGACTTCATAACTCTTTGAAGAAGGAGTTGGAATTTGATTTTCTTGAGCTGACTTGGCTCGATGTACAGTATGAAGAAAATGACTTTACTTGTTTCTAGTGACAACGATGTTTGCTAGTGAAAGTCTTATCAAAATAAATAAATGTATTCAATGTGGGGTCAGCTATCCTGGAGAAACATTGTTGATTTTTGAAAACAGAAACGTCTCTCCTTCAATGCCATATGCTGCTCCTTCAGAAGCTCTGCCCCCAATACTGAACATGCATTGTGCCAAGGCTGGCTTAGTGTTATTTGGTGCGGTCTGCACCAAATAACACCAAATATGTGTTCCCATATAACGAGCCAGGGCTGTGTAGAAGCATCACATTATTTTACACACACGACGGACAGCTCGCAGACCGTGAGGAGATCTCGGTTGAATTCGAAGAACTTGGTACTTAAAATCACTGACCCCACCTTTAAATGTAAGATTTCTAGATATTTGGTTTAATTTCAGCTGAATTGGAAAGACTACTGGACTGCTATTTGTTCAGCCTTGACCTGATTGGGGCTTGATTTGGTGTTCTACAATTAGACATTGTACTTGTGTCTCCAGACATAACTGACCTGAGGCTGGCCTGGTCACACCTCTGCACTTACATTTATTAACACTTGTGTTCAACACTTACGTCGCTCCTACTTGCCGCAGTCGGAGAAAGGCAGGTGTGAACTGGTAGCGGACAAAACGGCCGGCATTTGGGTCAATATCCTTCTTCTCCCCTGCTCTATCTATGGAAGACACGAATATGCCATAAGGCAGGACAAACAATGATTTATATTCTATCAAACTAGATTGAATAAACCCAAAACAATACAGATAACATAGCTACTCGCAGTAGCTGTATGCATAATGTTGGACAATGCAGGTGAATCATTAAAGTATCATTAATAGCGATTGTATGTGGGATACTGGCCCTCATCGAGCACAGCACATAGTGTATGTGGAGGTAAATGCCAGCAAATACTTTATGTTTACATGCTTGTATAGTGTCCCACCTGTTGACGGAGGCTTGGTGATTTCAAACAGTACGGTGCCGGTCTCCATGTCTCTGATCTTAAACCTGGTGAAGTCGATGTTGTAGATATTTTCATCTGGTCCACAAAGATAATCTGACGGACACATTTAGGGGAGAGACATTATTGGGGTTAAGAAGCTAGTGTATGAATGAGGGCTCTATCAATACAGAATCTGTAAATCCCTCTCTATTCACGCACACACACACTCGCGCACATGCATGCACGCACAAACACTCGCCAACACACACACACACACAGTCATTTGAGGCTAGCTTGCTGCCTGGCAATAGAAGACAGGTGTCAACGTGTCAATGACAGCTCCCTGTGATGTCTGACACCAGAACACACAGCTTGAGCACTTAACAATTGTACATCTGTGTGTGTGTGTGTGTGTGTTGGGGAAGTGGGCGTGATGGTTAGGCCTGCACAATATATTGTTCCAGCGGCACTGCAACGTGTACATGCGCAGTATATCGCCACAGCTGCACTGTTGGTTGCTATCTTGGCTTTTATACGTTTTAATTTGGTTTAGATAGATAGGCTATTGGTTAGGTCGGGGTCATTTAAAAGCAGCTGAAAGGTAGGGGGTCTAATGTCTAGCCCCTATATGCGTATTAATACTTAGCCTACTTACAATAACAGCTGAGCATATCACACATATACATACACACACAGTATACCGTATAGTATAGTCAATTATGGTAGACCGCAGCACTGAATTGATCATGTTTGCTGATTTTTCCGTTCTCTCTCTACGAACACATATACACACACACTAAAATCAAAATAACCTGCAAGATATTGCATAATAAATTACAAATGGCTGTATAATGCAATCACGTGACCTAGTTCCAGCTTCAAACATCAACCTACTGTAGGTTTGGATCTACCGGGACCACAGACAGTTGTTATGAAAGTCGTAGGAAGGGATTGGTCTGGCTTACATAACACATGCATGCATGCTACAGCAGCTATAGCTAAATGCTATGGGTAATATCCCACTGCAGCAGCTAGTGGGCAACACTGTGCTGCTGATGGATGCTTACTCATAGTCTGCTGATCAGCAACGTAGATGACGTCTGCACTTAGCTGTCAATCTATATATTAAGCAACTGAACAACCAAGACAACCAATCTGCTTGTATTCACATACAGTGGCCTGCTGTACAGGGTCTGTTTCTTCTAAGGAACTGCTGGTCATGTCATGTGACAAAGCTAGGTTAAGAGAACTAACACTGTGTGTGAGAGAGAGAGAGAGAGGGGGGACAGGCCATATTTAACCAGTAATCCTCAAAGATTAGCCAGCTGGGAGTTTGCAAGCGCAATTATTCTGCAAGAGACAAAGAGGTTAGGATGAGGATGACAAGAAGATACATGGCTGTATGGAGTATTCAGACGTCGCATTTTAAGTTGCCGTTCTGTTGAGTTAGGGTGCTTCCTACTAGACTAGACTCTAGTCTAATGACAAGGCTATGTTTGTCCAATGTGGCACGGCCATATAGGCATTAGCTAAAACCTTACCTTTTAGGAGGATAAACTGGATAGCTGGAAAGGTTAAACTGAAAGCTTTGTCCTGCAGTGCAGTGCAACACAACAACTCCACTGTATTCACCATATGGTATCAAACCCAACAGTAGGCTTTTGCGTGGACTTCCTGCCGTAACACCAGGAGTAAAGACATGTATCGATTAGCATGCAAGAAGGCTTATTTATTCACCCCAACCAAATCATTTACAGATGGCTTGTAGTTGCACAATTCAAGGGAAATTAAGGTAGCGTTCATCTGAAAGCCATTTCAAAGCATCTATTTGGATCTGCATCACGTCAGAAACTCCTTAATACGCCTCTTTGATGACCCAGCTCAGCATCGCTCTTTCATGTGCGCTTTTCTGCTGTTAAAATAAACATCACACATCACTGGCTGGTCACCTCATTATCACGTAATGTCCCTGACTTGAACCCTGATCTCAGCAACAAGAGGGCTATCTGGCCATGCTGACTGTGACCTTAAATGTAGCATTGTGTGTGAAAACGAAGTCGCGCTGACAGTGACCACATTAGTATATTTTAAGGAGAGCATACAACCAATAAGCAGAGAGCAGCAAGGCGCTGTGGTACAATGCATCTCAAGCAGGTAATCTGGTTTACAGAGGTAAATCCGTCTAATAAGTGTGTGTGTGTGTCGCGGGGGTGGGTTGGGGTTATGGAGAAAGCTACAGGACCTACTGTACATGATAGTCTATTTATATTAAATACATTATAAATAATAATATCCTTTGATTCCTTTTTTGATGAATGTCAGTGCGAGTTGTTAAGGAAGCAACGGAGTTCAACTGCATTTTAAATTGTCAAAATGTTTATTTGGTATTACTTCAACTGATTGCAGTGTCGTCATTCAGTGAACACTTTTACACAGAGATACATTTAATAAGTAGTGCTAGATGTATTACAAGGATATGAGTTAGGCCAGTAAGGCAGCTTGCCGGTATGCAACTGTGGGACACGAACACATGACCTAACACCCAGACCACTAGGCCAACCTGCCGAACAGCAGAACATAGAACATATACGGTAGCTTGATGCAATTCTCTTAACTGCTAGAGGCCGTGCATGGCGGTGTATAACATTCACCATTATAGGACTCTGGCTCTTACGTGTTATCCAGAATACACAGGACTGTAGATACATCCGTAATGTTGGCTTTCAAACCTCTCTCCAAAGACTCTTATCATTTCAAACCCTAACATAAATATATTGATATGGGAGTGTAATTGTCCTGCTAAATGACTAAACAGAATGTGAAGATGAGTGCAAGGGACAAGAGGAATAGTGACAGATGGGAGTATCTACAGCATTTCAGTTTGCTACAATTTGAAAAGGTGAGACAGAGGTTTGACTTACTTCTGACCTACAGTGCATGGTGCTCGAGGGCCATTAATGTCCTGCAGTCAACCATCACATCCACAGAGGCTGAATCACCCACATTAAGAGGCATTTTGCTTATTTTCTTAAATAAATGTCAATTACGGTCAAGCCAGTAGAATGATCCCACACACGGGTGTGCAATTAAAATCCTGTATTTGTTATTAGAAAAGAAATACAAACTGTTGAAAACAGAGCTAAAGCTATAGGCAATGGACATTCAATGCATTGCTTGCCCCTAATTTACAATAACTAAAAAATTGAGTTTCAGTCCAGCCAGAAAGAAAAGCACAAAAGAAAATAGACGTGTTCACACCGAGTGCATCTTACACAAATATACAATGAATAGCTTTTGGGGAAAAGAAGCTACTGGCTGTGCCCACATGAACTCCATGTACTTAAATAATGCGTACTGTCAATGATGTTTTCTTTGTGGTTATGTGAACTAATTATGACCTAGTACAGTTCAATAAATACAATTATTGTACATGAAATGTAATTATTGTTATACACTATTAGACATAATCATTACATTATGATATAGGCTATATTGTATTTAGATATGAGACCTACTGTATATGAACTGAAGCCTGCGTGATTCATCGTATTAATCTAGATTACAAATTTTGTAATCACAAAAGGTCTCAATTTGCAATTAATTGAAAGTTCTACAGTAGCAGCAATATATTGTGTGTATACATGTCGTTTACATTTTTACTTACTTATCATTTCATCCCTACTGTGACACCAGTGTATTGTACCTGCTATATTATTTGAAGCACATGTATCATCGCACACAGATCACAACATATTGTCATTCACAGTGCAACTGGTTGAACAGCGTATAAGGATCCTCATTCGGCGCTACTAACACAAAGCACAGATTCTCAAGGGAATTGTCCCTTGCATCTCGAAAAGCTTGTGGAAGACTGAGCTCTAGCAGTGGAAGGAGGAGACTAAGACACGTTTAAATGAGTCTGCCAAGTGAGCAGAGCTTCTGTGATTGAGCAAATCTGCAAACACAATTCACAGTTCTGAGAATAATGCCAGATGCTTTCTGATTTCTGATAGAGAATAAATCGTATGGGATGAATATAACGTATATGAATTGTAACCTTTAAACACCACCCATGTGGGTTTCTGGCAACAGTATTATTTACAAATGCCATTTGTTGTGCAATGTGGTGTGTGTGTCTTGTTAGGCAGTGGCAGTGTGTGGTGGTGTATCACGCCTACGCCAACAGCACACATAATGAGAGGCAAGTCCCAAAACAAGAAGCAAGATCAATCGCTAAGCTTTCCTCAAGGCAAGCAGCTCTTGGGGGGGTTTTTCCCCCTCCATTTTTAACAACCCGAAATTGTGTTCGCCTTGAAGAATGAGCGAGGGAATGCAAGAGTGGAGAGAGGAAAGGAAATGAGGGAAGAGGAGAGGCATGCTGCATTGACTGTAACCATGGGGAGATGCTTGGCGTTGCCGTAGCGACTCAAGCGTGTATCCGTGTCGCTGTGGTGATTCGCATGCTGCTGCTCACCTCCAGCAATGACGTTGAAAGAGTGTTTCCAAAGCCATAATAAGGTCCAGCATGGGAGACCAAGACATGCTATCCCCAGATGGATGCCTCTGTAGCTTGGCTGTGACCCTCTAGCAGTCATGACAGGCAAACCTATGCCTCCCCCTTCCCACCCGTTATACAGTAATGTGCCCAAGACACGCACTGCACACACACGCACAGTACCCACCTGCAGTTGCTGTCCTAGCTGTAGGTCACATCTTAGTGAGTGATAGCAGAGAGATGTCAGGAAGAGACAATAGAGGTGCCAAGAACAGTGGCTTGTGCTACATCGCATTAGCAATACTGTAGAGGTGTGTGTGTGTGTGTGTGTGTGTGTACCATGCATCTTATATCACGTATCACATTCCCAACCTTGTAGCTTAGAAAATAATTTCTCATCAGTTTGTCATGTAACATTACCATGTTAATATTTAGAAAAGGTATACATGCATGTATAATGATTAACTTTTTTAAATATCAAAAGGCTTGATGCATCACTCATCACTTGGCTGATGTGAGATTCTTAATTTCTCCTATCAACAATGCTTAAATCCTTAGCTGCAGTTAATATTTGCTACTACTTAGTTGTATATGCCTGTGAGGAATTATACCAACTTTTAAATAGTGGAATGCCCTATTGGCCTCCTGTTAGCTAACAGGCATGTTATGACATGAGGCATTAATATACAGACCTGCCATTCTTCCTTATCACATAGTTGAAGGGATCTGATCTCTCTCTCTTTCTATTTGTTCTCTACGCTTGCATTTAGACACCGTGTCCTGCAACAATTCTCAATATAATTTAGTTAGTGCGTTAGCCATTATGTGGCATTTTAACCAATACATTGAAAATATGAATTAAGTTGAAGACTTCAGCAACAAATTGCATACAGCTTTGTTTCCAAGATAACTCTAAATTTAGATAGGCCTACATCTGAGAGCCCTTATTCTATCTCATGTAAAACAACAACTAACAACTGGAAAGAGTGATGCTTTCTTGATATATGAAAAAAGGATATCAATAAATAAATGTGCAAGAACACTGGGTACATGAACTCAAAAGCAAAGGACACTAGCCTGTAGCTTAGAATATAGCCTATAACTATTGTAACACACTGTACAATACAAATATGTATGCTTCCAGATATAACGTGTATATTAATACTGAATTTGGATTATTCTATCTACTCTGGTGAATACTATTATTGGCTTGGAAATAGCCCATTAACCACCATACCAAATATCTATATGCAGGTAATGTGCTCAG
The DNA here is from genome assembly GCA_025399935.1 of Amblyopsis rosae. Taxonomy (NCBI): domain Eukaryota; kingdom Metazoa; phylum Chordata; class Actinopteri; order Percopsiformes; family Amblyopsidae; genus Amblyopsis; species Amblyopsis rosae. The sequence continues at coordinate 21,046 of JAODTR010040472.1, read as the reverse complement.
TTGGTGGTGTATGAGATAAGGCTAATAAATCAATCATTTCACATTTTCCGTCTCCTTCTACATGAGGGTACTGGCGGGTCCGTCGTTACGCAAATACGGGTTGTTGTCTATATCACTGTTGAGCATCACACGAACGGAATTGACACTAAATAACTCGTCAAACAGCCATAGACTTACAGTATCAGCCTTGTCCTATTACTCAACAGTAACGGATATCACTGCCAACTTACTATCTGTGATCTTCTGTAAACCCAAAACATCCTCTGGAGTGATAATTGTGTTGGCAAGCAGTTCCTCTTCCGTGGTCATTGGTACGGGGACTCCCACGTCAGTCGAGCTGCAGCCTTTCTTTACCTTCATTGCCGCCGTTTGGTTTGAGCTGGTGTTCGTCTGGCTCCCTCCGCTTACGCTGCTAGGGGTGCTGTTTTCGCTGCTGCCTCCGGTATCTCCGACTCCACCGCAACTGCCTGGATTACCAGCGGGCTTTTTAGCGCTTGCTGGGTCCTGGCTGTTGCCTCTGCTGGTACAATAATAGCTCATTCTCCGCTCCTCCTCCCCCTCCTATAACCCCGGTCTTGCAAGATACAAAACAGTTGCCTACTCCCTCCCTCGCCGAAGGATGCGCAGTTGCTGTCTATTATCCGGTTCTTAATACAAATCCTCTTCTTTTTGTGCCGGCTGGCTGTCTGCAAACCGGCTGCACACAACTCTGTCAGGCACGCAGTGAAACGAGCCTACAGCTGGCTCTTCAACGGCACTCGTCTGTAAGCAAGTGTATGGTTAGAAGTCTGTGAAAATAATCTGGGTTTGCGATTGAAAAGGGACAGCAGATGGCCGTACAGTCAAGGAGGGGGGAGCATTTTAGTGCACCACAACCGCTTATCTATGACTAGCATTACATGCAAGGCGGTGTTCCATACGCTGATGGCTTTGCGCACAATCCTAACTGCCACTCTACTGGCAGCAATCGAGATGACGTCATCAATGATCAATATGACCTAAATTGGTCACGATGTGCCCTCTCATTCTGTCGTGGTATGGCCCATTTTAATGTCGTTTAAGAGCGTTACTAAATCAGTTTTCAAAGAGAAATTGAACGAGCGCAAATGGAATCGTGTAACAGGTTGTCAAACTATATGCTCATATGCTGGGCCTTTGTGCCTAGGATATATTTCTAAATCTAAAAACATGTTAGGTTCACTCTCCAGCCAGTGACACTGGCTCCAATCTGGAGTTGGTCCCCCGGGCGCTGCACAGCGGCTGCCCACTGTTCCCTTGAGGGATGGGTGAATGCAGAGGATGAATTTGTATATGACAATAATAGCACCGTTACCTTTACCTTTATTTAGGACATATGCGCAAAATGCACAAATCGTTGAAAATAGAGATGTAGGCTATACTATTAAATTCTAGACTAGGCTACAGGCTACACGTAATGTAGTCATCGTACATCGTGCCATTTTTATGTAAATAGTTCCCTCTATATGACTCACATTCTATTGAACGCTTAAGACTCATCAATAAGAATTTTATCCGTGAACTGAAACCACATCTGAAGGTAGCATATGACGCATGTACACATTTCGAGAGAGTTCAATTAATCTATCTTTTAGACCTATTGATTTTCTGAGTCACTGATGTAACATATTTTTTCACATGCATGTTCAAATATTCGCTTCTAAATTTTAATGTAATACAAATTTCAAATGTGATTATGAAGTGCTGGAATGTTCTAAGAAATCACCAATTCGTTGTTTATTACACGGCTTCAGATTTTAGATTTGACTGTTGCCCTCTAGATGCAATATTTACTTACTGCACTTTCAATTACTGTAAATAGTATAAATATAGTGTAAAGGTAAAAAATATAACTTACATAGAAACGTTCTGTAAAAACAAATCTAAAAATACATATATTACATGTAAGTAAAAAATAAAAGTATAGTAGTACAAACATCTGAATGCTAAAGGCTATGTGATTCAAGCAACACAATTATGACAAGCGTGCAGAGCACATACATATGCTATAGGCCTAGGCCTGGTTACTAAAGATATTTGGACAACTTTAATACTTTTGCAGTGACAATCTGTAGATTTATCTGTGCTGCTCAATAATAATCATTAAAATTCAAGGAATATTTGAATTTTTCTTAATGTTCAGCAAACAACATAAGACATATGCAATATTGTGTTCAGTGCTTTGCAATATAGGCTACATATAGGCATTACATTTGCTATACTTTTCTTGCAGTTGATTCTGAGGCCTTCCCTTGTTTTGTAAACAGTGTGAGCCACAGAGTGCATGCTTTACTGCACGTGAAATGTTAACAGTGTCCACCTAGGCCTACAGCGTACAATATGGGCTACAGCAAATGAAAGTTCATGTCAGGTAATATGAGGTGGTTATGGTAAATATGTCTCACCCAGCTGTAGCCCTACATGTCTACATATGTTTTAGTGCATGTCATATGTTCATCACTGGCTATAGGCTTGCTTGTCCCTTTGTCACCTCTGGCCTGCTCAGCAGAAACACACATACACACACGCACACGCACACACACACACACACACACACACACATACACAGACACACCAGAGGGAGAGAGAGATTCTGGGCAATGTGCTGACCTCAGTAAGCTTTTCCTAAATGTTTCCATTGTTTAAGGGCGCTAGAGGAGTTAGCATGCAGGCTGTAGGAACAGCTAGATATAGTTCCAATCAGTCTGGACAGTGTTGTATACATTATCATCTTGCTTGCGTTACTACCACAATAACAATGGAGACCAAATGGCTGCTCCCTCTGCTGGTATCGTAGTACTGGTACTGCTGGTGTGTCCTTTATTCCCTTTTCCAAACACATTTGCTATCTCAATAAAAATAAAATAATAATACATATAAAATAAATAAATAACACATTTACAATACGATGAAATATATAAGTAACAGTGTTAATTATCCCATCAGCATGTATAAGCAATGATATGAAGTGTTAAATAGGTATATAGTTTGGTCAATATGTCTGTTTTGATTTTAGAGATCTGTCTGTCTCAGCATACCATAACCAGACTATTCAATTACTTTCACAAACATTCAGTATTCACTTTTCCTATGGTCAGGCAGAATGGTAACATACATTAATAAATAAACTATGTTTGTGTGTGTGACAAGTTACAATATGACACATGAAGAATGCATGTTGACATTCAGGCTTTGTTAGGCCTGGTGTGAAACGTTACATGCTTTAACATTTCACAGGCATATCAATTAACCATATTCAATAAGCATGTTTGTCACCCATACAAATTAAAAATGGCATTATTAAACCAAGCAAATTAAACCAAAGCATTACACTTACTGTATACTGTGGCTGTTATAAAATATAATTTGGATAAGTGTCTTCTAAATGCTGGAAATGGAAATGCGATTAAGAGACTTGCCCGGATAATACAGTATATACAATCAGTTATAAGGTATCAAGAAAATGTATGCATAGCAACAAAGGTTACAATTTTGTCTAAAAGCAAACTAACCCATAACAATGTTTTCTCAGTTACTGATGTTTAGGATGAAATATTAATTTGCTTTGCATATTTAATTAATTATCCCACTAGGTTTAATTGTTATTCAAAGATCTACTAACTTATAACATACTGTATGTACATGTTATATTAAGGTAAGGAAGGTCAAAGTTGAACAAATATTACTTTAATTAAAAAGTTGATCATTCTACTTTTGTGTCATATTTACAAAGACACATAAGTGATGTAAACATCCAACCATTGCCTGCATCTGCTGCATATTTTTTGAAAAATATGACAAAAGGCTGACATATCACCAATATGTACACCTAGCAGGTGTCTTTGTGTTCCATGCATGAAAATAGATGCAGGTGCATGCAGGGCAGGCTATAACTGTAGCTCTTTATGTTCCTTTGCGTGTGTGTGTCTGTATATTAACCCCCCTGAGACTGGTGACTACAACACAATGGTGTCCAAAGCAAAGTGCTGACATGGCTCCAAGCACGCCCACCCTCTGGCCTCTGGCACACGCACACACACACACACACACACACACACACACACACACACACACACACACACACACACACACACACACACACACACACGGTGGTGTGTGTATATATACGGCCCACACACACCAGCTATGCAGACCACTCAGTGGAACCCTGCCAGACACAGTTCACCACAATGGGTAGGTCATTGAGGACTCTGTTTACCAAGTGGTTAACAATACAGTAAAGCTTCCCAAACTATGGACATAATACAACATAATCCTTTTATCTTATCTTATCTGAGGCAATTATAGTTTGCCTTTTGATCTCTCTGGCCAGCATAGATGGATTACAGATGTCTTAGTCATATACTTAAGTCATCTGTAAGGTAGGGAATAATGGCTCTGAACAATTCCATGAACTCCATGATGCCCATGGGCCCCTGGAAGGTAAGACATTGACAGCACACTGTAACAGACATTTCGGTACAGTGTTTTCAAAGTATGGGGGGTTGGGAGTCTTGGGATTACACAACAGAGTGCAGGATAACTATGTGAAGTCACAATATGATTATTAGAATTGTGAGAACCTTTATATTTCTGTATTGTAGTTTTATCAAATATCCACTGAGGTGAATGGTTGCTTATACAATTTGTCTAGCTAATAGTATGTTATTTTGCTATTAAAATAGCTTACTGTAGCTGTCTGTGTGTGTGTGTGTGGTTGTCTTCCAAATCACTGTGTACGATCAGGAGTACTTCCAGGGAAGACGCGTGGAGTTCACCGCCTGTTGCAAGAACATCATGGAGTGTGGAATGGAGAACATCCGTTCCCTGAAGGTCGAGTGTGGAGCGTAAGTATCACGAAAGCAGATGTATGGTCGACGTTATAGGCTCAAGTGGAGGAAATAACTCTCTCCCTGAGTACTGGTATTGTCCTTTTCAATATTACTTGCTTATATTTTCCCTTTTCATTTTTCCTTTTCTGACAGTTTTATTCACTCATTCTCTAATGTGTCTCTTGAACTCTCTTGCTTTCAATAGCTAACTGTATTTCTGTGTCTCATTCTGCCACCCGCTCTGTAGCTGGGTGGGCTATGAGCACTCCAGCTTCTGTGGCCAGCAGTTTATTCTGGAGAAGGGTGACTACCCTCGCTTCGAGGCCTACAGCGGCAGCAACTCTTACCGCATTGAGAGGATGACCTGCTTCAGGCCTATATGCTGTGCTGTAGGTTCTACAAGCAACCCAGCAATTGTCCCTCATCTGCCTCATAAAGCCACTTCACAATGAACCCCCATTCAATAAGAGGTCAACAGGTCTACAATGCCTTGTCCTTGTCACGAGAGGTCATGTGTAATATCCTTCCTTCTCCTTCCCCATGGGTTTCCACTGCCCAGAGCCACAAGGAGTCTCGCATGACTATCTACGAGAGGGAGAACATGATGGGTCGTCAGTTGGAGCTGTGTGATGACTACCCCTCACTGCAGGGCATGGGCTGGATGGACAACGAGGTTGGATCCATGCATGTTCAGTGTGGAGCGTAAGTCCTATACGCCCTCTACACATATCTAGTTGACACCTATAGACCCACTATACATATCTAGTTGACACCTATATGCTCACTACACATATCTAGTTGACACCTATAGACCCACTACACATATCTAGTTGACACCTATAGACCCACTATACATATCTATAGACACCTATAGACCCTCTACACATATCTAGTTGACACCTATAGACCCACTATACATATCTAGTTGACACCTATAGACCCACTATACATATCTATAGACACCTATAGACCCTCTACACATATCTAGTTGACACCTATAGACCCACTATACATATCTAGTTGACACCTATAGACCCACTACACATATCTAGTTGACACCTATAGACCTATAGACCCACTATACATATTTAGTTGACACCTGTAGACCCATACATATCTAGTTGACAATATATAAATATGTTGTTAAATGTTAAATATAACATTGTTGACACGGTTTGCACACAGATTTGTATGAATTTAACAATGTATGCTACCACCATCAACAGACATCAATATCATTGTGATTACAATGCATGATTACAGGCAGGCTATGACAGTCAAAGTTGCCTTGGTTCGATGCCCAACTTACCTCCTGTATGATCTGCCTACCAGCTGCTTAATTAATACGTGTAAAAGTGACTTTAGATAATATTGTCTGGTTTTTATGGCGATACACAGTATATTTCATGTCTTTATATGTTTCATTATTTGGGCTGTTCTTGTCTCTTCCCGTAGCTTCGTGTGCTACCAGTAGCCTGGTTACCGTGGTTACCAGTACATCATGGAGTGTGACTGTCACGGTGGAGAGTACAGGTGTTACCGTGACTACGGCTACCATGCGCAGACCCCCCAGATCCAGTCTATCAGGAGGATTCAGCACTGAGAATGGCACATCTTCTCCCCATCCCTCCACCTCCTTTCCTTCCGCCTCCACCTCCACTTCTAGCCATCCTATTCCTCTTCTCCCCCCAGCCACTCCGCTGGCTCCGCTGGTCAAAAGCAGGGTCTCGGGGAGGGGGGGGGGGGGGGTCACTGGCGTCACATGCTCACGCCACTTTTTTAAATATTGATAATAAAAAATTATGTGAAGAAAGAAACGGTATCGACAGAATGCAGAGAAAGCGTGAAGTAGCGCGAGGGAAGCCTCGTCTCTGAACACTTTTTCTAGTTCCCGGCGACGATGCTGTACTCGCCATCACCATTACTACTGTGTTGTTCATTATTATTGAATAAACACACATAAAGACTATGTGTACAATACAATGAGTTGATGTTTTGTAGTCACATGTGTGTCTTGGCTTTCCTAATTGAAACTACATATCTTAATATTTTTAAATTATTAGGTAGAACTGAGCTGTCAAATTCAATTGCACAAAATTGAACAAGGAGTTTCCTAAAGTAGAACCAATTCTCAAATAAATGTGTGTAAATGTACGTTATTCAATTTTTTAACTAGTTATTCTTACCCAGAAACCATAAGGTAATGTCTATTATAACTGCCTATCATAATCCATGTTATGTTGGGAATCTGGGATTTAAAGTGGGAGAAAATGGTAGACGCAAAACAGGAGTTCTGGGTGGTGAGTGTGGTGAAGGTGTAGTGTCGAGGACGGTGTTACGGGATGTTAAGGATGCAGGTTTAGGCGCTAGAGTAGGGAGGCTGTGACCGGCCTCACACTCCGGTACAGTAGGTGTCGGTATATACACATTTCTGGGTTGCGATCCGCCATTAAACCACACGGAAGAAGAAGAAGAAGAATAAGAATAATAATAAGAAGAAGAAGAAGAAGAAGAAGAAGGAGACGCAAAACAGGTCTAACCACAAGAGGTCGCTATGTGGAACGTTGCAACAATTATTGCTGGCGTCTGAGGATTTGTCAACAACAATCATGGCGACGAACGGAAACTATTGGGAAGGTAATTTTGCTTACAATATGATTAGTTGGACATTTTATTAGGAATGTATCCATTAATGTAATATTTTGTGATTGAAGACAGTCACGCTTCTCAGAACATGACCCTATCTACTGCCGGGGACGTGTCTGATGTACGGTACCGTAGTAGCCTACCGTACCTCTGGTTAGCATGGTTAGCCTTAAACTATTGCACTACTGTATAAGTTAAGACTATTGGTTAGCCACAGTATTTGTCAAGCACTCATTTCATTGCAGATTTGTCATTTGACTTCAACGTCAAATACGTTGAAATACGTATATGTGTCCTGTTTGTGTCTTGTGTGCGATCAGTGATTACTGTGGCTTTTTCAGATCTTCGTAAACAAGCTCGACAGATAGAGAATGAACTGGATCATAAGTTGGTGTCTTTCAGTAAGATCTGCACCAGTTACAGTAGTGGCACCCTTGATCACAGACAAAGAGAGATCAGGTAAACGCAACGCAACTAGATGGAATATTTTAATAATATATTAACAGTGGCTTTAGATGATAACAATGAGCAAAAGTAAAATCCAAAACATTGCATGTCATGCCCATTTCCGGGATTCTTTCTTAATCGCCTTTTCCGTTCATCCCTTACCAGATCTCCTGCCTCACATCAAGACACTATGTTGGCAGCCATGACGACTGAGCTGGAGCAGCTTCTGGCCAGTGTAGGTCAAACAAAACACTCATGCCAAATGAACATGAGGGTTAAGGACTGCAATTATGAGCTCACAAATGGTGGCTATTATATTGTCCATCATATCTACCACACCCATGTAGTAAACAGATAATTATGGTTATTAATGCGGTGGCTTGGGCAGTTTCATTGCACCAGTAAACGAATGACTGTACTGTTTATTATTATGTGGCTACTCTGAATATCAACTTCATGTCATTTTGTCTCAGGTCCTCATATTAAAGCCAAAAACTACACCAGCTGATTTAAATTTAACCACAATTTTAGACAAAGAAAATAAAATATGATGGTACAATTTTCAGTTCTCCATACCCATAACACACTTTATATAATATGCATGAATTGATAAAATCAGATATAGACACAATCATAATAATGTACAGTGTTAATATTCTTATCAATTATTATTCTTCAATTTAAATATTTTGTATTTGAAGTAAAGAAAATGTATTGTAACATTAGATTAGAGAAAAACAATTAATTAAATTGACAAAATCTGAGATGTTATACTAGACCTTGCCAGTAATTATTTTGCCATCAAGCATTTAATAAATCTTTATTATTTTTAGTTATCCGTAGTGAATGACAAAATGGCAGAGTATACCAACACCCCAGGAGCATCTTCGCACAACGCAGCTCTGATGCATACTTTACAGAGACACAGAGACATCTTACAGGTAAAAACTGTCAAGTCATCATGGGTCATTTCTTTAGGTCATTGAACAGATACTTAAACAACCAGAGTTGACTTTAGTGATCACAGGCAGGAATCTTGCTACACTGGTTTGGTTAGATATACTAGGGTTAGGCTCAATTGGGGGGCTCAACAGGCCTGTTGTTAGGCTAAGCAAGTTCACCTTGTTCATTTCGGGATGTCTGTAAGTGATCGAATTCAGTGTGGAACAAAATGTGTGAATTTGTTCACACATTTTTTACAGGCGGTATGATTTCTTCCCCTACAGGATTACACTCATGAGTTTCACAAAACCAAAAACAACTTCCACAGCCTACGTGAGAGAGAGGACCTACTGGGGTCTGTTCATAGAGACATAGAGTGAGTTCCCCCCTGTGCCATGCCAACATTTCTCACCAGCAGGGGGCAGACATGTTGTCTTTAAACAGCATGATTTTCCCCACCCTAACATTACTCCCTTTCATCTATAGTATCCTCTTTCCCCGGCTGGCCTCTTCCTATTATCCTCTCTCTCTCTCTCTCTCTCGCTCTCGCTCTATTCCCCCCCCCCCCCCCACCTCTCTGGGGATGACTTTCCTAAGTGCCTTCTACTGTAAATCAAACCGCAAGGCTTTTATTCAGGCAGGGTTGAGGGAGAGTGGTTGCGCCCGGCTTGGCTCATAGAGCATGGTTTTATGAGGGAATATGATATAGAAAAATTACGGATTGTGGGGGAATGTACTGGTTTGTGATTTTTAAAGGAAATACTGAGCATGTAGGAACGACACTGAGAAATACCAGGCTTTAAAGAACGTTTATGTGGTGTATGTAGGCCTATACAGTGTAGGGATTTGGTTTGAACAGCGCCCATACGGTGAAGGTGGGAAGGGGAGGTCTGAGCATAGATGTGTACTGTAGCCAAGTTAATTATTTGAAAGCCCTAATGCAGGAAGGCCCATAATCACCATCACGTCTCTGGTTTAGTGTGGAGGGGGCGGGGCGGGCGGGGGAAGAGGGATGCGGTGCGTGTGCATTTACAGATTATTTCTTTCTGGGCTGCAGTTTACACTGCAAACAGTGTTACATAATATTGAATGGCCTGCACTGTGTGGAAAATAACTCATAATGGTTCATCAAACGAAGCAGCAATACTCAACCCAACATGTTTGATTTTAAATGAGCTCTCCATTCATCATGAAATTGATTCCTCTCATTCTCCCTCATTCATTCTTTTTTATTTTTTGCACCTGTTGCCCATCTCTCTCTTTCTCACTCTTGGTCTCTATCACTCATCCTTGTTCAGGTCGTATAAAAGTGTCTCTGGGGTGAATAACAGAAGAACTGAACTGTTTCTGAAGGAACACGAGCATCTGCGGAAGTAAGCTGTATTTTGTGAATGCAATTATCTTTAACAAGGTGTGGTTTCTTGTATTCATTGTTAGGAATATGACCATGTACATTTTCATTATTCTAGTCTGTTCTATCCAGACTCCATTTACACACTGTCTCCTCTGAGACCAATTGTAGAGAGCTACCAGTCTAGCAATTGTGTCCCTGAAGGGTCTTAAAGTGCACGCCTTTTTCACAGACATAATCAAACTTAAACATAGCTAAGATGAATAACACTCTGTGTATTTGGTTTTCATAATTTCAATAAATACATTCTAAAAATAGATAATGAAATTCACCTTCAGCTATCACAAAATGTGTATATGAAATCCAATTATTTTCCTGAATGTGAAATTTTTTGCCAGTTTGACGTCAACGATGAAGCGGTTAAATTGTGGTAAAAATGTTGTGAAACTGCGCAGGACAACAGGAGTTGGGAGAAGCATTGTCGCAAACTATTATTCTAAGCCATTATTACTACCAAACGTGTGGTGAACAAAGGGTGTCCGGGTGGAGGAGAGGAAATGGATGACATAATATGAGGGAACCGGCAGTAGATGGGTGAGCTGGATGGATAGATGGAGGAAGCAGGGAGAGAGCGGTATTGATTTGCGCTCTCCAGTGGAGTCTGTCAGGATGCCCAGTTCAGCCCGCTGGTCTTGAACACTCTGCCTCCCCGTACATCACTTAGCTCAGCGGCTAATGGCAGCTGAGCTAAACCTTGTGGTGTTCAGCGTCTGTTCCTTGTTCATAAGCAGTGAACATCGCTCCATGTGTCCACCTGTGTTCGTGTTCATGTTCCTGCGTTACATGTATGACTTATGGCATCTACTGTGTCTGTCGTTTTGCGTGATATTCATTAGATTATATATTCATTAGCCAGCATCACGCACTCTGACATGAACCAAACTTCCCTCCAAAAGAAAGTAATTTCTGAAGTCTGTATTTGGACATCACATAATCATGTAGCCTGTTCATCAAGAAAATTATATGGTAAGAGGTAAGATTGAGAGGTGACCTAATCCTGTCTATTTAAAAAATAATTATGATGAAATCCATTGTTGTGGTTTTTATGATCTGATTGTGTACTGACTGTGAAAGTGTACATTATTACGTTGCTGACCCGCCCCCCCCTCTCTAAAATGTGCTTACAGCTCAGACAGTCTCATCGACAATGCAATAAGGTAGGCAGTTTTATTTAGGTTCCTACTTATCGCCTACACAGCCCCATCCCCAACACACACTGTCAAAACGGACCACCACATCTTCATACCTATGGATTCAGTTTAACATGTGGCTCCCTGAATCCCACTGATCCTATGCTGGCACTGAATGTTTCCTCTTCTCCCCAGTATTGCCATGGCAACCAAAGATAACATTACATTTCAGCGTGGGATGCTGAAATCCATCCAGACCAGAGTAAACACTTTGGCCAGTATCCTTTTACACTTTTACAGAGGACATTGTATCCCTCTGCCTACAGTTTATCTGTCTTCTTTTACACAATATGCCCCGTTTCCCCACAAATACTTTGCAACCAGAACCACTATATCTTTAGTAAATCCTATAATAATTATTTACATTTTTCTGACATGTTGTAAATGGCTCATAGGATCTTGCATTCAGAGTTACTGGTTTTCCTGTCTCCATATTGCACTGTACATTTTCTATTATTTTCCTTCACCGCACTTCCTTCAGACCGTTTCCCAGCCATTAACGGTCTCATCCAACGAATCAATTTGCGCAAGAGGCGGGACTCCTTCATTCTAGGTGCTGTGATTGGTATTTGCACCATTCTCCTTTTGCTCTACACCCTCCGCTAATTACCTGGCAAATCCACAGTACTATTCTATGGACAGCTCCAATGTTAAGGGGAGGGGAACTCCCTCGATTTGTGGCCAGAGTAATCTGGACATAAATCGAGGGGAACTCCCTCGATTTGTGGCCAGAGTAATCTGGACATAAATCGAGTGGTTGAAACCAGCGCTACCAGCTGTTTTGCTTCAAAACTCGAGTGCATACCCCTCCTGCACCTGAGTGCTGGTCCCACCGCCACCCCCCAAAACAAATACTTCACACAGTTAGCTACCTGACAGCCTATACAGCCACATGCAGTTTCATGCAAAATGGTGGGAATTTTGGGGATGCAACAGGGGAGTTGGGGCCGTGGTCTTCTGGTTTAAATGTTTTTTTAATTTGTTGCAATATTTACCTCACAAATAAGTTTAAAGACATTTATAATGTGAGGATTTTTGGAAAGCTAACTGACATGTTTCAACTCACACATTGGACCAAAGCAAATACTAGAATTAACCAGTTTACTACATGCTATGTTTATAATGTCAAAAGTGAATCTTTTATCTGTAATTTAATCTGAATAAACTTTATTCTGTGAAATTAACCATTTTATGTATTTTAATTAAATATGTATTGCTGCACCTTATCCTTTTATTTATTTGAATGATTGGAGATGTATGTGGCACAAAACTAATGTCATTTTTATATGGTTTTGATGTTTGCAAATACATTGGATCATATTCAAATTTCTCATGCTTCACGTTTATTTCATACATGCAAAACTATGGCACAGTAAACCAGTCATACAATATAAATGTATAAACATCAACAACAGTGCCGCAGACAGTGCATTCAGGGAATATCCCTCTCATATCTTGCAGTATACAGTAAAGGAATGAGGTTTTGAGATCCAGGCAGATATTCTTAAACATATATTTTGTGAAGGTGAATGTAAACAATCACGTATCAAAGGTCAACATTCCTACAGCCGTTCCTACACAATGTGCCATAGCTTACAGAGCAGGGAAAGGTTTCATTCTATAGCAAGAGACAATGCAAATGTTAAAACAGGCAGGATCTGGCAAATTCACAGAGGGTGTAAATTTGTACTGGAGCTGCAGCGAGTACTCTGCCTTGAGTATTCACTGATGCCAAGTACCAATCATTGCTTTCTATTGAGATTTTTGTTTTTTGTGCACACTTTCAGTGAAAGAACAAACAAACCAATGACATCTGAATGGCCATGTTATGTCTAATTGTGGCATACAGTATGACTTGTGAGGTCAATGCCATTTTTAGGGCTACACTTTCCTTCATGGGAAGCACTAATGGCTCCTTTCAATCTTCGGGTATAGCTTTCAACCCCACCCTCAACTATTAGGCAACTTGTTTTCTCTCTTATGGTCCATAGCAGAAATAGTTAAGTTATTCCCTTTGGCTTGGTTTCAACATTTTCCCTCTGCAGACTTGTGCTTTTTAATCTTCTTATATGTATCCCCAATTGAGATCAACGGAAGATCACTTGTTCTGACGCTCTGAATCGACACGGAAGGGAAGGGGAGATAAATTATACACAGCATTACTTTAAGGATTTGTGCAGAGGTGCAGGCCATAACAGTTACACTAAAGGAGATTGCGTCCTTACCTAATGTGTGCACTATAAAGACGATGACAGCCACACCCAAAAGCATGGCAATACAGCTGAACAGCATGGAGATACGCCCATATTTCCTTGCCCCCTCGATATCTCCTGTATGGAGAACGGACCGCGACTAAAGAGGAGGGAAAGGGTGAGAGACGATGAGTCCCAAAAAGTAGAAATTGTAACGCAATGCAACAGGTTAACAACCTGTTTCAAAAGAATACACCTTTGTACCACACACACACACGCACACACAATTATCACAATAAACAATAAATGTTTTGGATCACATATAAAGTTGAGGTTACCCATATCGGAACACTCACCACGTGCGCGTACCACAAGGCACACATGTTCAGCGGCACAGCTGGACAGAAACAGGACATCACCGCGAGCCAGAGGTAGCTCGGGGGTGCAGAGCCGTGCGACACAGGGGTGGGCACCTGGCTCAAGCTGAACCGCGATGAGGACCTGGGTGGGGCCGAGAGATGCCCCACGGAGCCAGACTTGAGCGGTGATCTGTGTCCGTTCTGGTCTGCGTCAAGGGAGCGGACGCTCCCTCGAAGGTTGAGAGAGAGTGAGTCGGACGGTTTGGCGTTACTTTCTCCGGTCGGTTCGGTAGTCGAGGCGCTCAACAGTTTCTCAGTGTCCTGGAAATCGGTAGGATGGGAAACTTCCCTCTCTCCTAGTGCACTTTTTCCAAAAGCGGCGTCGGTGTTGATAGCCATCACAAATGTGATAACGTATAGATCACCCCTACCCAAGTCCAAATCTCAGTTGAGTTAAACCGTTGGCTGGAAAGATGAATGACTTCCTTTAGATGCTTTCCCTTGAATGGTCATCGGATACAATGGATTCTATTGCTATAAATTCAGAGTTCCTGGTTCCTTTTAAGGTAGCCTGTTTAATTAAGCAGACTTAACTCCATACAATGTTCTTATTAATGAGCGGTGTTATCGATGTCTCGGGTACTCTAGCGTTTCGTTTGAGCATTCAAACGCACGCCTTCCCTCTAACCCCCTCTGTTGTGTAGAGGCTATTACGGCATCCGTTACATATCCACAGAGCATATGTGCGTCGTGTGACAATGCAAAAACAACATTTACATCTACACTCACAGTGCGTAAAAGCTTTCCATTTACGCACATCAGCATATACAAATTTAGCCATATATTTCAGAGCCTACCATAAAGACCATAGGCATTTTCTGAGTTTCACCTATCTCAAGACTACCCTGATTAGATGTGGGCGTACATAGCTGTTGAATATGCTGCCAAACGATCAACGTGAGCTGTTGCAAAGGCATCCTTCTTTTGCGCTATATTCGCGATTTTCTTTTCCTCTGCTCCACAATGAATCCAATCCAAAGCAAATTCCTTAACGCAGTTTACATACCGACAAATGTTACCAATTTTTATTACCTATGTTCTACTGATGTTTTACGGATATTCAGTAGGCTATTGTGGATGAACAAGTGTAGGCCTGCGGATCGTTTCTCATGTTAAGGGAAATTTAGGGATGATTAGAACTGGCCTCGCTTAATGTCCCTGGCTCGCTGAACAAGATAACAGTAATTGCCAATAGGCAATGTAGGAGGCTGCACAATTAAACAAGAGAGCTAATTTCAATACATCAATTAGCCATACCGCCATAACTATATGCTTACCAATCTTATATATCTCACTATCATAAAATGTATTAACGCCTCCCGCAAAATACATCTGCCCTTGTTGGTGCTCAGCTCTTTGACGACATCTAGCGGTGCAGCAGAGAATGGCCATAATTATGAAAAGAATACTGCATTCCATTGTGTTCATTCCAACTGCGGTTTCGTCTGCTATGGTTTCATACATGTACGCAACTTTCTGCAACATGTTTTGATGTTAAAGATAACTGGTCATTCAACTAACGTCTGTAATCATACTGTTTGATTAAATGTAAAGGTATGAAATACATATGGGCTATAGTATTGCATATGACGCATTGTAAACAGGGATAGGGCTAATTTGCAATTGTATGCTGTATAAATACAAAATACTACTATTTAGAAAAGGTTATTGTGGGTCCTTGCAACAAAGAATTGTTGCTTAAGACCATTGCTTAATACTATAGCGTGGTGGTGATTCCATATGCCCTAGAATTGTTTATCTTTTTGGTGATGTTAAAAGTTTTAGAAGAAGAATTTAATGATTTCTGACAGTGTTGAATGTTTTAATCAATATAGGTCAAATGGATAATCATATCAGGCCAGAGAAAATATGCTTTTATTTTATAAGACAATGAAAATAATATAAATTAAATGATCAGTGATATGGAAAAACCCATTATTATTATTATTATATATTTCAGAGCTTGTGGCTATGCGGTCAAAGTTCACTTTGGCCAACATGTGTCCTCTGCTATTCCTTCCCTCCCGTAGTCCCGGTCCACTACCTCCTCCGCAGTCGGGCGGGGCAGGGCTGACCAGAGCAGTTCTTCAGCTGGCAGCTTTAGCGAGTACAGGAACATAAAGCTTGCAAGTGAAGAACTGCTGTGTGTCAGCCTTTTAGGGGCCAGGAGCTCAGGGTGGGGGGGTCTCCGAGTCATCCAGTGTGCAGACGAGTGAGCTGTCAGTCTTTCTGAGCAGGACGAGACCTCGACTCCTTCATCAGCCGCACACGGTTCTGGAGAAAGAGCAAAGAAGATTGCTAGTCTTGCATGTGGGAGTGTTGAGAGGATTTTTGGGGGGCTTCAAGGTTTAAGTGTGTTATTGGGTCGCACGGTTTATTGTTTTGCTTTGTGGTAAATGGGTGAAATGACCCTAAGTGGCGATGTACACATGGATGTGCATTTGATTCACATTTTTGTACATGTTATGTTGTTATGTTATAAATATATTTTCTCTTGGGTATGGTGCCCAAAATCACAGACGGGCTTCCAAAATAAAAATTTTTCTGGTTACCATAGATACACATAGTGAGCGGGCGGCAATGAGTAGCAACGTTTAGGTGCAAAGCGGAGAACTCTCAATCATTCAGAGGTCCAGAGGGGAATTTGTTTTTGGGGGCCATTAAGTCTTTTATTAGACTCACTAAGTAAACACTGCACAACACTGAGTCAGAATTAGGAAAGGAAAGCTTAACACACTAAAGTACTTGTTTGTGTGTGTGTGTAAAACACATAATGTGCATTCCTGTGGCAAGCACAGCCAGAACAATGTCAGGTATTCGTATGTCCGGTATACTGGAGAGTAGAGAGGAGACTTTGCACAGCAGGGGGAGGGCCCCACAGGGCAGAGAACAAGACTAATAAAGCTTTATAGACAAACCCTCAGGGAGAGGTCACACTGTCTGCATTTCCATGGACATCCCTATGGAAAAGCCAGGGAAAAGTCTCCACCCTGACATGGTTATTATTGAATGAGGCATTGAGTCTCGATATACGACGTGGGTAGAATGAAGCAGTTATGTCCTTTTACATTTTTAAAACAATCTAGTAAATTATATTTTTTGCCCTATAATGATCAGAAGCATGTCAATGAGTATGAATTTGACAGAAGATCCTGCGAATCACTGCAGTCATTAAGTGTTGCCATGCCTATTTCATTAAAAATATAATTTTTTTGTTTTTAAAATAATCAAGATTTACATATTATTTCTCATAAACCAAGTCTAATGGTGGAAAAAACATTTTTTATTTAACCATAAAAGGCTCATACTTTGAGATTAAGCATGGCCAAGATAGGCAGAAGACATCATTTGTGGATTTAAATATAATTCTCACACTCTTAGTAAAGATGAGGACACCAATTATAAATTGTCGATAGAGCTACTTTCGTATTACAAAGCCACGCGAGGCACACAACTACCTCAGAGAAAATAGATCAACGTGAAATCACTCCACACGCCAAGCCCTCAACTCACCCACTGAAATGCATACACAGGCATGTATACTGTACCCCAACATTATGTGAAGATGCATCTGGTCAGGGAGGACATAGGCAAATACTCTACCAGGCATAATTATTGACTATGACTGCCACAACCTCAAACTGCAGCTGAATTACTTATTTGTCTCGTAGCACGCCGCTCCTTGCACAAACAGGGAGTCTGTATCTTTATGCTCACAATGCCTTGCAGTGTTGACTTCTCTCCTTCCCATATCTCTCCTTTCTGTGCTCTCCTTCCTCTCACTCGCTCTCTCTCTTCCTCTCACTCGCTCTCTCAATCTGATCAGACTGTCCTGCATTCCTGACATTCCGGCTGCGTGTGTTAGAAATTCCATCTGGCTTCTGTGGGATCGTGCCGTTTGCGTCCTCCACGGTTCATTTAACCCTGATTGGCCCTATATCCTAGCGGCAACTGGTACCGCTGTGCAGCGCATACACCAGTCGGGTTGGACAGGGCCACCGTGCCTCAGAACTCAATTTCATTTTCGCTGCCTTTATCCTATAGGTACAATATCACTGCAGTAGTTCCTCTTCCTCGTTGTGCTCATTCCTGTGATTGATCCTCCATGTGTTTGATTATGTCCTCAACCTCGTTGACCCATCACCTCCCCACTGCCACCCACCCACTCTTTATGCTGACGTTTTCCCACCCCTTCATCGCTCTTCCTGGTCTAGATACGGTGGTCACACACACACCCACACACACACACACACACACACACACAGTGCTTATCATGGAGTGGTGATGGCCATATCTACTGCATTTTAGGGAGGGGAAGAAAAGGAAGTTGGAGTCTACTTCCAACGGAGGGCGGGGACCACGTTTCAGAGCGGAACGGGAAAGTGGAATGACAACGGATATAACGTAGGCAGCGATTGCGTGCTTCTTATCCCGGGTAACCTCCTAACTCAGGTAACAGCCAAATAAGTCTCGCAAACAATGGAAGGAGGACATCTGAGAAAAGGTGAATTATGCGACAGAGACCAACCTCTGCTCAAGGCAGAGAACGAGCTGTGACGCACTGCACAAATATGCACTCTACTCTACATGCACAGTACAGGTGACTACTGCTGCAGCAGTAATTACATGGTATGCATCTGTTACATATTAGTTCACTCCTATCCTTCTGCCGAGGGTGTGGTCCAGAAGGAATGTGTTAAGAGCCATGGTACCTCATAGTCTGCACTGTAGACCAATCATCTTAGGCTCCAAACGGGGACAAAAACAGGGACAGGGCGGTGGCTTTGGCAGTGCATTGGTTACGGCGCAGAGAGCCTCCTCTCAGCCTCACTGGACATTGTGGACTTGTCCATGAGGGGTGTAGCCCTGTTGAGCAAGATGGCTTCACTTCTGCAAACATAACCCAATACAATTTGCTGGGATTGCTAAAGTAATTTGTTTTAGTTTGAGCAGATATCGCCAAGGCCATAGTCACTAAAACACGGTGGCCCGTGTTGAACTGTGGTTGCAAAAGAGCTACAGAGCCTATTGCACATTCCACCCAGCGGAGTGAACCCTTGAAGCACAATTACATAAGATGGAGTCTACTGACGCACACAGGCGGTGTAAGCTACTCTGTAAGCTTTTGGCCCCTGTAAAGAGAGACTAAATGTTTCTGAATGGTGAACATCATAACCTCTATGACTGCAGTACTGTCAGTATACAATGATGAAGGGTGGTGGCATGCTATAGAATGGACCCAATGGCCTTTGTCTCACTGTAGCTAACTGTATACCACATTCAGGCATAGTTTTTGGACTTAATACACATTCTATTGTATTGTATATTGTATGTTTTCATCTGAATACTTTCTCTTATTAAAAACATGGATTTTTTGAAAACCTGCGTTTTATCATTAAAAATGTTCTGCTTTTTCATTCAGCATGATGAATAATCTTCTGTTTGGTGAAAGGTATGACAATGTATTAATATAGGCTACTCAAAAATAGATTAGTAACATATACAGAAATGATAAACTCTTGTTACCTTATGTTCTTGCTTTTATACAGAGAATTCCATTAGACAATATGATGACATTATAATAATGATAGTGTAAGACATAATATAGGTATATTACAGGATACACTTACTTTATATACAATATAAATTAATTGTTAAATAAAGTAGCCTACACATGTAACCTATTAACGTAGCCTATTTGAATAAGCAGTATAGGCTCATCTACAAACTGTCTAAGGACAGGCGAGCTAGGTGGGGAGTGTTTTTCCTAGTGTCATTTTAGTCGTGGTGCCATGAAGTGGTAGGCTATCAGCACCCTGGGTCATTGGGCCTGGTTTGTGTTCTATTAAACACGACACATTGGCTTTTGCGCTAAGGCTGAATATCGCGACATTTCTGTAATCCATAAGAAATTCTTGACGCCCATTTTATCGTACGAAGGCCTACTGTAACAAGTAGCCGAAATGGCGAATTTACTTGAATAACACAATTTTAAGAAGGTTTCACTGCTGTAGTTTCCAGGAAATTGGGTCATGAAATAGCCCCTGCCCAAATCATACTCACGTGAACGACAGCAAGACCTTTCAACGACCAAGACAGAAGTCAGACACCCTATTACCGTAATCGCCCCACCTTGACCACCAAGTCGGTCGCTTTATTCGGTCAACCGATCAGTGGTCCAGCCGAGTTCTATGTGCCTCGCCCACTCCTCGCATATAGTCGTGAACATTCACTAACAGCTTATCGTTTTCAAACCAAAGGTACACAATAGGCGTTGTCTGTATATAAACGTAGGCTATTTGATATTTAATGGTGTTCTTACTTTTCAGCGAAGTAAAAATTCAGCCGAGACTTCGCCAGTTGGAGCTCCTTTTTCAGAACTCTCGCCCGTGTCTCTCTCTCTCTCTCTCTCTCGCGCGCGCGCGCGCGCCCGCGCTCACGCTCTCTCTCTCACACACACACACACACACACACACGCACGCACACACACTACGCACACAAATTCAGGCACTCACACCCGGCTTCGCACTCAGATCAGCTGGCAGCGCAATGACGTAGGCAACGAACGCAGACCAATGGAAAACGACCGTCAGAGAGGAACGCACGGATCTGACGTTTACACGCGTGCCTACGCTTACATTGAGAACCAATGGTTCTCATCATAGGATCATTGAAAGGAAAAAAAATATGTTAAAAGTTATAAACCGATTGGAAACGTTATGCAATGTGGCTAGATGTTGTAGCCTATAGGTCTAAAATGTCCATAAAAACATATGGGAATAAAGCTAATACATTTAGTCTAAATTCTTATTCTTTATTGTTTTCAAATAAATAGTTGAAGGAGGAGTGATATATGTATATATATATATATATATATATATATATATATATATATATCCATCCATCCATCCATCTTCATCCGCTTATCCGGAGTCGGGTCGCGGGGGCA
>JAODTR010040451.1:0-19892 GCA_025399935.1 Amblyopsis rosae | reverse complement strand
TGTAAATCTCACTGTAACAATGACGTGCTGGAGACTGGGGACTAAACTAGAAATAATTTCGCCGACCACAAGGGGGCAGAAAAGAAAAACACAAAAAATAAATTAGCAGTGGAACGTAACACACACATTTACTCTACATGTGTGCGCATTGTAGAATAGCCTATAGATTGTGTCTTTCTCAGCATTCACACTGTAGCTGTGGCACATTTCTTAGTGGCCTATATTTCTGAGCACAAAATCCCAGGGGTTTACTGCATGCTCTCATTCCTAAAATAGTTTACTTTTTATTTTTTGTAAAGCTGCTTAGTAAGTTACTATCCAGTCTCTACTGTTGAACAAGAGCACAAGGGAATGTTGCTATGCTGAGAGTTTGAGGTTTTGTGTGTCATTTGTCTGTATGTACATGCGCAGGTGCAGACAGCCAACTTAATACTAGAGGATGGTACCAGAATGAAGGGCTTCTCTTTTGGGCATGATGTCTCTGCAGCTGGGGAGTTGGTCTTCAACACCGGCCTAGTAGGGTAAGAATCCCACATTGAACCCAGGTTGGATAAGTGGGTTAACCCAGTGTAATGTGACATTACCACCAATACATGTTTTCCCCAGTCAAGGTAAGGTAGTAATTACAGAAAGTATTTATTGTCATTGCTTACAATGGCATTAGGAGTGCAGCTCCAGTTGGTGCACTAAGACAAATAATGCAGAGAAACAAGCAGCAACATAAACAAGACATACCTAATAATAACATAAATAATGTAAAAAGATAAGTGTGCATTGCACGACAATAATCAGAATGAATTAATGTAATATTGCAAATAGCGACACCCCGTGTCAAACACCTTCTTTACCAACGTATTCTCTAGGTACCCAGAGGCCCTGACAGACCCCAGCTACAGAGGCCAGATCCTCACTCTGACCTACCCCATTGTGGGAAACTATGGGGTGCCCAACACAAAGGAATTGGATGAGCTGGGCCTTAGGAAACATGTAGAGTCAGAACGAATCCAGGTATCTCAAATGTGTTTTCTTTTCCACTCCTCTATACTGTGTCCCTGTTGCCATTGTAAAATCAATGGAACAGATGTTGGCTCTTTTTAATACATTTTAGGAAAGTTTTATACAATATTAAGAAGATTGAGACAATAACTGCAAAACGGATGGGGGAAACTAAAATTCGACTTTACAAGAGGTGTTGGAAGAATGTATTTGGTGTATGGGGGCAAAATGTCTGATGAAGAGAACGAAAAGTCTTTAATTCAAGGCTTTGGCAATGTTTCTGGCGGGATGAGACATTACTGTCGACAAGTAAGTATTTTATTATAACTATTGTATTACTATTTTGACATGAATACATTTTAGCTTCATTTAGGAATACATATTTTGTAGATTGCTTTTTCTCAGTAAGTCTGCTTAGTTATTGGGTGAAGGGGAGGTGTGTGTGTGTGTGTGTGTGTGTGTGTGTGTGTGTGTGTGTGTGTACATTTTTATTCTCAATGAGACTTTCTGAGGGAAGAAGCGTTTTATCTATGAAAAAAATATGTGAGAGTAAGAATTATAAACATGCGAAATAAAGGAGAATTGCGTATCTGATGGATGTGAAGATCACCAAATGGTCTGTATAGCCATATTGGTCTATGAATTGTGATAGTGTCAGTGAGGGTTTTTTAGTTTTGGGGTTTGATTTATCCAAGAGGGTTTTATTACAGTGTTCATATCACCAGTATCAAATAATGAGAGCGTAATTGGGTATTGATGAAAGGCACTTCTTCATAAAGTCTTCATCTTCATGGTTAGGGACATGTACATTTACAGATATCATTGATTAATGGCAGTGTGCCAGCCACCATTTCATAGCGGCGGCTATTATCACAGATAGTTTAAAAGTTTCTTTTATTTTTAGCTTTTTCTTAATCACATTTGCTGTTAGTCTTGATTCAACATTAACTTTGAATGGAAGATTGACAAGAGAACATATTGGGCTGGCTTTTACACGTTGGCAAGAGCTTAAAGAGCTAAAAAGGCTGTAAGTCAGACGCTGATCCTGCCTTTTTGATGTTGGAGTAGTAAGAAATATTCTTCTCGATGTCTTGTGTTATTATATACTTGCTTATATGTTTGGTTGTGTTAGCAAACTTGTTGACTATATATTTTCTCCAGATGTTTGTCTGCTATGGTACAGTATTACTACTTTGGTGATATACGATGTTAAGTTTAGTGTAGCCTACTGATGTACCCGTACTGTAACCATTCTAATGTACCGTACAGAACTAACGTATCGTACTGATATAATGGTGTTGTGTCCATTGCAGTAAGTGTATTAGTAATATTGTTAACAATATGTATTTGTTCATTAGCATTGACCATATTCATATATTTATAGCCTGGTGTAAACGTAATTGTCTGGTTCAGGTTATGTTAGCATACGGTACCAATGCTATGCATGCTCTAATTCAGGCAAATTAATAAATAGGCAAGTTTTATAAGATTGCTATCAACTCGGTGTCTCATCCCAATCTTGTATTTTTTTCTGCTTCTAACCTATATGTTCAGTTTCATGCATATTCAGCTCACTCAAAAACGTTTGGTCAGTTTTTGGTCAACAATCTCACCAAATAAGTCTACTTTACAACCTTGCTAACTTTTAAGTCTTTAAATAAGATCATGTATTATATGCAACATAGCCTAATCTCACCCACATTTGAGCAAACACACAGTATTTCAGCAATACTCGAATCCCAATATTTAAATCGAATACGTACCCAACAAACGAATACCCGAATTATCGAATATTTGGGACCAGCCCAATAATAAATACAACAAATCATAGTATATAGTGTAGAATCATGGAAAAGTAGCTTACTGTACCTCATCAGTTGACATTGTTCTTGTGCGTATGATGCTGTTGGCAGGTTGGCAGGTTAAGTCTGCTTGCCAACAAATGCACATGTACTGCCATCTATGAAAGCGCAGTTTGTTATGACAGTGATGTGAAAGTAAATTGCACGTTTCAATGATAGGGGAGCTGATGGCAAAAAAAAGCATCATCTTACATAGTCTTGCTTTAAAAAAAAACAGTAGATTTTTTTAAACTTTCTTAACCCAGCATTGTGTGCAGTGGCGTTTTAATCTTCAATTTAATGGTGGGGCTAAAAAAATATAGTGTAAATAAACTGAGGCTAGTTCAGGCTAACAGCAAGGAAACGACAGACTGCACTGTCTAGTAACGTAGGGTACTGATGTGCTGAGAGTGAGAGATTACATTAACGATAGCTGTCTATTTAGTACTACATACAAACTTCGCACCACAAAGATGAACATATCTATACAAATAATTGACTTCATTGGTTTATATGAACAATGTAGGCCTGCTTCATGATTAAGCTGTAAAACGATTGTCAACAGAATTGTACTTAAATGGTTCTACAATAAATGTATGTATGCAGACAATCACAGGAATGCTGGCGGCACTCTAGTTACGAGCATATCGACCATAGCGGGGTGAATCAACAGTATTATCTGGCTATATGTGACATACTGTACATGTGACGCTGTGACAGGCTATGTGCACTCTCACCCCAAACAAAAATACTGCTGGTGCCAAGTAGCATATCTGCTAACAAGTTGTTAGCCAATCATACCGGTGCTGGTGCTGTTAAGGCTACCGTATGATTGGTTATCAGCATAGGGCTGGTTATAAAAACGTAACCTTATTAGCAACAAGGCTATTTTCCTGGTGACCTACATGTGCGAGCAGTGCATAAGCTATCATGGTATGTTTATTCAGTTAAAGTTATCTTGTAAACCACATAGGCTTTCCTACACGAAGTAAACTCTGTTTCTAAGAAGTTTTCATCGGAGAACCACTGACAACACTTGTCACTTTAACACAGGCTGAATACGACAACAATACTTTCAGCCTACAACGTAGTTAGATCTCTGAGGCATGGCTGTCTCTTTAGCACAAGACTCGCCAAAGCGTCAGGCTACTGGATAAGCTCAACAAATCATTTTAGTTTAAAGGTAAGGCCAGTGCAAATGAAAACAAGACGTCCAACATACAACCAAAGTCGGTATAGTGCTACAGTAGCTCATTACATGCAATTACGATATTATATTGATATAAGTAAATTAAATATTCCATATCTGCCAACATTTGGCTGTGAAAAGGGAGATTTTCTGTGTCATCTACAAATGGCCTACCCTCAAATGTTTCGTGCTTAGCGTTGTGTTTAGTATGAAATACAGCAGGTAGAGTGTAAATGGCAGAGCCAGCAGCTGCATGGCTTCGTCTGACATGGTGTGGCCCTGTCTCTAGGTGTCTGGGCTACTGGTGCAAGACTACAGCCATGAATACAGCCATTGGAACTCTGTTAAATCCCTGGGTCAATGGCTACAAGAGGAGAAGGTAAGGGGTCCCTGAAAGACTTGCTGGCATCTCAGAGATAAGTGTGAGGACAGTACGAACTGTAATGTTGTTGTTGTGTTTGAAAAGGTTCCTGCTCTGTTTGGAGTGGACACCAGGATGTTGACCAAAATCATCAGGGATAAGGTAAACCCAGCACTGTGTTTTGACAGTCGTTTCTTAAAACAGTAAGATTTAAAGATTTCAATTTAGATTCATTACAGTATTTCTCAATTGCTTAAACACAATTTCTGAAAGACTACACACATGCTCAGTGGACGTGATGGTTTTTGGTATTCCCCAAAGAAGAATCTCCGTATTTAAAGACAACATTTCAGACATCAAAGCATTATAGGGTGGGTTCTATTGTGTCACGGATGGTGATATATCCACCCATCGTTAATTTTTATGTTTTAACTATAAGGGCTGGTTCATAGTCTATGCAAGCTATGCGGACGCGAATGCAACGCGAATTGCTATGCATGCACGCGCCAAACCCTCCTTGCGTAGCCCGATGTGCTCACGTCCACTTAGCTTGCGTAGACTCTGAATCAGCCCTAATCCTCTGCTTATCTTTCTTCTGATCAGGGAACAGTTTTGGGGAAAATAGAATTTGAGGGGAATCCTGTGGAGATTTATGACCCTAATCAGAAAAACCTTGTTGCAGAGGTTTCGACCAAGGTAACAACTGTTTTCTTTGCAGTAGCCACTAACGTGCAATTATGTGTCCATTGAAACCAATTATTGCATGCGCTTATTTCCTTGATTTGGAACCTCACTCACTGGTTAAATGTGTGCTGCTAATTACAGAGATCAGCTGCAGGGGTAATTGGTTAGATTCACAATGGGTGTGCATCCAGTAAGCATATTAGATCTTGTTTTGTTTAAGGATCTTGAAATAACAGAACTGAACAAGTAGCCCAGTTCAAAATGTTCACTAAACACAGTAGCTGGCTAATGCACTTAATATGAGTCTTCGGCTCTTAGGATTTGAGGATTGGACACTGTAAGTTTACACACTCTACTGTCAAAACCAGGAAACCAAAGTGTTTGGAAAAGGCAACCCCATCAAAGTGGTGGCTGTGGACTGTGGCATCAAGCATAACATCATTCGTCTGCTGGTTAAGGTGAATGACACATCTATGACACAAACATCTAATGGGAAAATACATCTAGAAGAAGACAGACTTTTTAAGGTGGGATGAAAAAACATTGTGTGTGTGTGTGTGTACGCGTGCACACACGTGTATGTGTAGCGGGGTGTGGAGGTCCA
The DNA here is from genome assembly GCA_025399935.1 of Amblyopsis rosae. Taxonomy (NCBI): domain Eukaryota; kingdom Metazoa; phylum Chordata; class Actinopteri; order Percopsiformes; family Amblyopsidae; genus Amblyopsis; species Amblyopsis rosae. The sequence continues at coordinate 14,217 of JAODTR010040451.1, read as the reverse complement.
CCTCGTGCCTTGGAACCAGGACTTGCTCAGTCTGGACTACGATGGTCTGTTTATCTCCAACGGGCCGGGAGATCCCTCCATGGCCCACATTCTGGTCCACAGTGTCCGCAAGGTACGGTTTGGATTGTTTTCCATGAAGACAAATGTCTTTGTTATGATGCGTTGTACTCGCCGGTGTAATAACTGTTTCTACCACGTGTCCGTGTGTCTCTAAAGGTGCTTGAGAGCGATCGTAGCCACCCTGTGTTTGGGATCTGTATGGGCAACCAGATCACTGCTCTGGCTGCAGGAGCCCAGTCCTATAAGCTACCCATGGGCAACAGGTATTTGCTTAATAAAGGCATGGTTAACAATTCTCGAGAACGTTTGCTAACCCCTCAGAAGCTCCGCCCCACACATTGAAATGCATTGCGAAGCCAAGGCCATTGTTGTAAGCGGCCTGCACCATTTTGTTTGTGTTCCTATTTACGGTGCCAGGGCTGTGCAGAAGTACCATATTATTGTTTTAGCGCACACAGAACGGTAAGATAGTTGACAATTGTTGATTATACCTGTTGGGTCTATTAATTCTGATACTCCCTTGGGGAGGCTCAGCCGAGAAGTTTGTAAGGCTTCCCAGGTATCTGAAGGTCGCAGCTTCAGAAGTAATGAACAACACCAAATAATATAATGTTAAGTTCAGAACCCCAAAACGGGGCAGTGGCATGTTGTCACACAATCTATTTGAGAACAGAACCTTCTGAGGTGCTAGTCAGTTACAATGTAATTCATTACCTTCGTCCAGAGACCATCTGCAAGGTCGTCTGGCGTTGCTAAGCAATGGTCTACTTCTGTTCTCCTAATAGTCAGATTCTGTCTGTTCTAGGTACAGAAATGTATAGTTAGCAGTTCTTACTACACATGTATTATAATGGTGTCATGATCTTAACATAATATTTGACGTGAATATAAAAAGAATAAATGGTATTTCCAGTTTTCCCCAACAATACCTTTAACGTTTGGCATGTGAGACACTCATCACAGTCCCTTAGAATCCACTTCTTTGAGTTATGTGTATGTTTTTGTATTCTTTCATTCTTTTGATGATATGGTCCGAGTTTGACATTTGATCAGACTTTATGTTCCTATTTACAGAGCCAGGGCAGTGTAGAGGTACCAGAAGTACCAGATGCTAGTGTACCAGATGGTAAACTAGCAGACTTGCGAGGACATATTTGGGGATTTTGACAAAAAGTGTATTTGCTTACAAGCGCTTACTATACCTTTTAAGTACATTACAATGAATAGATTAGCTAAACAATTGGCTATACCGGTGTTTGACAGACCTGGTTCTAGAGGCCCACTGTTTTAGAGGTCTCCCTGCTCCAACACACCTGTTTCAAATAAATGGGTCATTATCAGTCTTCTGCAGCGATTGAAAACAACTTGGTTAACCCTAGTATCCCCATGGAAACGCAGACTATTAATTCTGTGTTTAATGCGTCTGTGTGGTTTCCTAGAGGACAGAACCAGCCGGTGCTGAACATGATGACGGGCCAGGCCTTCATCACGGCACAGAACCATGGCTATGGCATCGACACTGACACCCTCCCGCCCGGATGGAGCCCGCTGTTTGTCAACGCCAACGACAGCACCAATGAGGTTTGATCTCTGCTCCACCTCACAGGTTTAACATGCATAGTTGCACTCTGGTAAACAAGGGAATCATTCCTGCAAAAGGATCATGATGTGGACTTGTAGTGCATGTAAGGAAGCTTTATACAGTAGTTGAGGGTTGAACAGAATGGAATATTGCTATAAGATGACTTTAAGGTACCATAAAGATGGATTTAAGGATCCATTTGGTAAGGGAAGAAAATATTTCGGGTAGTCGTTGGTACAGTATGATGGACTGATTCGTTATGATTTAATCAGATTCCTTGTTGTATAAAATGTATAGAAACCTAAAACGAATATACACTGTTTTGAAAACCAACCTCTATAATTTGCCAGTGTGATAAACCTTCATTGGATGTAATGCTTTATATTCTTTCTATAAACTCTGTTTTGCAGGGCATCATGCATAACACTAAGCCCATATTCACTGCTCAGTTCCATCCTGAGGCCAAGGGGGGTCCCACAGATACAGAGGTACGGTTTCTCCTTTGAAATGATAGAAATGACCACTAAAGTATGTTTTACTGTGTACCCACATCACAGGCCAGTTCCCTAAAGCAAATTGGCAGCAGTGGTTGTATTATTGCTTAAGAAATAGCTGCCTGCTACACTATGTAGTTGTAATAGTAGCAAACCAGAAATTGAAGGTTCAGTGTAATGTCCTTGGGTTATGCTGGCGTTTTTAAATTGTCACAGTTGCCTGACTCCTTTTTCAGTAAATGATGTGCATGTGTGCATGTACTATAACAAGTGACAATGATGTCTTTGTGCATGCCTTGATATTTTCCTGTGGCACGTGAACAAGCCTCTGTATATGTTAGAGGGGAAAATAATGCGACCCTTCCTTTTTGAAAGTTCTACTATTTATAATGTGTCTGTACAATTATCTATATAATTCTTCCGAGGTCCGAGCCAAGTTGATTTAACTGAGTGCATAGTAAAACTGTACAAATGCCCTGCATCTCCATCGGCCAACAGTCTTGGAGTGCTTCATACTAAGTGCAGACCTCCTTTGTGTGTCTATGTTACTTCAGTTCCTCTTTGATGCCTTCATATCACTGATTAAGAAGGGAAAGGATGCCAACATTGTGTCCGTCATGCCCAAGAAACCCGCCGTCCCTCCCAGAGTTCAGGTTAGTCTCTGTTAGCCCACTGAACACACACACACACACACACACATTGAAGTCCAATGCAAGCAGTGCATGTCTTTGTCTGTTGAAGCTGGTAAGCAGTGTGGGGGTTGCAGGTGTCCAAGGTGCTAGTGCTGGGCTCTGGGGGACTTTCCATTGGACAAGCTGGGGAGTTTGACTACTCAGGTTCTCAGGCTATCAAAGCCATGAAGGTAAACTAATGCAGGACTAAAGAGTTTATGCTATATTGGCTCATTTAGACTGTCAGACTGTCCTGCATACAGTGTGTAATATCAACTAACACTCATCATTTCTATATTGCTTATTGTCAGAGAACATTTTGCTTTGATGGGAATTACAAAGAAGCCATTCATAATCTGGTTTCAAAATAAGATCATATTAATCTGTTATTGTTTCTCAAAACTAGCTAAGAACATACTCCAGTTTGCTGTTGTCAAGTTACTTTAGCGGTAAATTACGAATACATACTACCAGTAGATAAGGATATCAGCTTTTCCAGTACATACAGTAGAAGAATGGTTTTGAGGAAACAAACCAATTTAATTAAGTGCCAGATAAAAAGTAAGAGTGGATTTGTTTTTGCTGAAAGTCAGTGGGGCACCTACTGTGTATGGTCAGAGGTGTGAAAGGCTTAACAACAACAAGTCTACAGTATTTGCCTGTCACAGGAGGAGAACGTGAGGACGGTGCTGATGAACCCCAACATAGCGTCAGTGCAGACCAACGAGCTGGGTACCAAGCAGGCCAACTCGGTCTACTTCCTGCCCGTCACACCGCAGTTTGTCACCGAGGTCATTAAGACGGAGCGTCCCGACGGGATTCTGCTCTCCATGGGAGGACAGACGGCACTCAACTGTGGTGAGGACGCTTTGTGTGGAAGCTGAGTCACTGATGTGCACATTGTCTCTGCTGGGCGAGTGGATGTACTGGCAAGTCATATCATTGTGTTATAATTCCTGTATTACATAGTGTGGCAAATAACAAGTAATGGAGGGTCTCATAATGGTGCAGTTTTATGTCTACCTGGCTTGTGTTGCTTTATTTGACTACTACTACGGCAAATAAAGTGTCTTTATTTCAAAAGGCAAGGCATTTTGTTTACACAAGGCAGACTTCACATAAGGTATACATGTTAAAATAAAAAAAGGATTTAACAACAATGCATTTGTAGAAGTGAAGAATGAGTTAAATAAACAAATAAATAAAAGTATATGAGTATACAAAAATATACTAAAGTGAATTAAATGGCAAAATATTTCTTGTATATGTATCGCTCATTTTTATATTTTATATATATTTTGAATATTTTTTGTCAGTAGTTTTTCTTCACATGGCTTTAAAAATATATTGTTCTATTGAAGCTCACAGTAACTGTAGGGATCCCCAGGTTTAAGAAAACCTTGTTGTGCACGTGTGTGTGTGTGCGTGCGTGCTTGTGTGTGTGCGTGCGTGTGTGTGTGTGTGTGTGCGTGTAGGGGTTGAGCTGTTCCAGAGCGGTGTGCTGCAACAATACGGGGTCAGGGTCTTGGGAACCCCGGTAGAGTCCATCATGGCCACAGAGGACAGACAGCTGTTTACTGACAAGCTAATGGAGATCAATGAGAAGATCGCTCCTAGTATTGCAGTCAAGTCGGTAAGGATCACACTGAGATAACCTGTCTTGACCATCTGTAGCTATATATATATATATATATATGACAAACATACATTCATATTAATTACACACAATATCAAGCTTTGTCATGTACGTGTGTATATAAATAACATCCACGTAAATGCTGTATTTGATCTGACAGTGTTTCCCGGGAGTAAACGCTGCATTTCCCATGAGCCCTCTTACCTCGAGAGCCCTACCAAACTTTTCTGGTGACATTTGTATTGTAGAGAATGGTTGGGAGATTTAGAAGTATTTGAAACGTCAGCTGTATACAGTTGAGATAATATAATGTTAATTTCCCCATCTCCGTGCCATAAAGCTAGTGACAAGCATTTTAAGTCATTATAATACATTTGCGATCATTATGTCCGATGCATGGGTGCATGCATAGACAGTTTTCCTACAAAAATAATCATCTTGTTCACGGAGAAAAAGCTGTAATGCGACCATGTGTCCACAAGGTGGCAGATGCGCTGAAGGCGGCTGAGCAGATAGGTTATCCTGTGATGTTGCGCTCAGCCTATGCCCTGGGGGGCCTGGGCTCTGGCCTGTGCTCCGACAAGGACAAGCTGGAGGAAACCGCCCGCAAGGTACACTGGGAGCAGGACACTTTTACCTGTTTAAACTGACTCTATATCACTTTCCACCACTAGATGTCAGACTAAGTGCACCAGTGTCTCAAAAACAAATGCTTTTGTGTCCCCCCCCCCCACACACATACATGCTGACCCTGCTATGAAAACAAAGAACGCATTACAACACGTGCATCTTATTGTCTATTGATGACACGTTCGCTGTGTATGTGTAGGCCCTGGCTATGAGCAGTCAGGTCCTGGTGGAGACGTCTCTGCTAGGCTGGAAGGAGGTGGAGTATGAGGTGGTGCGGGACGTGGCTGACAACTGTGTCACCGTCTGCAACATGGAGAACTTTGACCCGCTGGGCATACACACTGGTACTTCACCACTCACACACAAACACAATTCTAGCACTGTATAATAGTTAGTAGTGATGTACAGAGAGCACACTATTTGTATTTGTTATATAGCTATAGCCTATATGTAACGGTGGCAAGCTGCTTGTGCTGTGTGGAAAGTTACTTGCTCTCTGCAGTACGTGTTACAGGGAATGCTGGACCATAGATACACACCGCCCGTTTGCATTATGTTCCTCAAATGTCTTGTCTCCTCGTTCTCTCCCACAATAGTGTTAAAGCCAAGTGGGAAAAGTGAATTCATGTCGAAGTGACACAAATGTGCAGTTCCTTGAATGGCCACTTGAGGCTGGCACCCAAAGCGAGTCAATCCCATAGAGCCCCATGTTAAAATGTTCAAATTTACAGCCGAAATAAACATGTTTACAGCATGGTACAAAAAATGGTTTTGGTCTCTATAGCTTGTTTCCCCATTCATGACAACTGTACGAGGGTTGGCCTTTTATATAAATTACCAGTTGAAAATATATTAAGACAAACATTTATCCCATTATTATGGCTAGCCGGTAGATAAAGGTGGAGTCAGGTACTGCAAAGATGGCGTCGGCCAGAGTCAGCACAAATCCAGCTTCAGACACGTTCTTCAGAAAACCTATGGGTGACGGAGGGTTTGTCCATGCATTATATAGTATTAAGCGTAGCATTAGTTCTGACAGGCCACAGAATTCCGCTTCGCAATGCGGCGCCGCGGAGGGCCAGACGTTGGCAAGCGTTCTCGAGAGTAACTGACCCTGCCTTTAACAAATCATTGTTCCCCAGGGGATTCCATTGTGGTGGCACCCAGCCAGACGCTGTCCAACGAGGAGTACCACATGCTCCGTGAGACGGCCATCAAGGTGGTGCGTCACCTGGGCATCGTGGGCGAGTGCAACATCCAGTACGCCCTGCACCCGTCCTCCCTGGAGTACCGCATAATCGAGGTCAACGCCCGCCTCTCCCGGAGCTCCGCCCTCGCCTCCAAAGCCACCGGGTAGGAAAATACGCACGTAGCCACTTGGAACTACGTATGTGTTGTCTAAGTAGTAGTTGTAAGTAGGTTTACATGGACTCTATTATTCTGATTGGAATTGGGTTAAAAGCTCGACCAGAATGAAATTGTGCCATATAAACACCTCAGTCGTAAGAGAAAGGCCCGAGAACACGATTGACCTTTCACCCCTACAGCAGAGGGGTAGAATATTACTTGTTCCATAACCCACCATGTGAACTTTTAATCGCGATCCCTTCCTGGTTGCGTTCTGCTACTGATGTTTTGTGTATTGCCAAATCGATTGGAGGCAAGGTGGTAGGCCATTCTGCACAGCCACTGTACACACGCAGATAAGTGAATGGGAGCTAGTATGGTACTTTATCTGCAGCCATAAATCTCTCCGTCAGTCACACAAACATCCAATCAATTCACCCTCATGCTTTTTTAGAAGCCGTTGATGTGTTCTCAGGTATTTATCAAGCAATTAACAGGCAACCACCTGAAAACTATGGCTGTAAGTGGTGTTTTGAAGACAAATGATTACATTACGAAATACCTAGCTTTTTCCATAGCATCATAACTATTATTGTTTTGAAATAATTTGTGTCTGTAGACATTTAGTCATTAAGAGAGTGAAGAGATTATAGCTAAATGTTAAGCTAAATGTTAGCTAAATTCAATACAATCAGAACAAAAATCGTATTTCCGCACGCAATGATTGATTGATTTATTGATTTGTTGTTTTATATGCCAACTACCTGCAGGTACTGGAGATGAAAGCATTAGCCTGTATGGCTGACACATTTACACGACCTTGAACAGTGGTCCCCATTTTAACAGAGGTGTCTTGTCTCTTTTTTTAAATTAGATAAACAGAAAATAAACATACTGCTCAGAGTCCGTTGAGTAGTATAAAGAGACCATTTGTACTTTAAATGATAGAACAGAAGATATGAGGTTATATATATATATATATATATATATGTGTGTGTGTGTGTGTGCTCCCAGATACCCACTGGCGTTCGTGGCTGCTAAGCTGGCTCTGGGAATCCCCCTGCCAGAGATCAAGAACGCCGTGTCGGAGAAGACCACAGCCTGCTTCGAGCCCAGCTTGGACTACATCGTCACCAAAATCCCCCGCTGGGACCTGGACCGCTTCCAGGGCATGTCCCTTGAGATAGGCAGCGCTATGAAGAGTGTTGGAGAGGTGAGAGCGTGCAAGAGACATGGAGATTACTCTACATGATGTCTCATATAACCGTACCCAGTGAAGCAGTGCTTCTCACGCTGTGGCTTGGGCTCTCCCAGAGGGTTGGGAAGTGAGGTTTGAAAGGTGTGCAGTTTCCCCAAGAGCTAATGCATAACAATGCTAACGTTGGGCACACATTGTGACCTACGTAGTTCGTACCGACTACACACGTCACTCAATCTAGCTATAAATACCTTATTTAGTACAGATTAAAAGAGTTGAATCTCTACAGTATGTGAGTGTGCATGGTTTTATAATATATTTAAGGTAATGTGTATACCTTATGTATAATTATTCATTTAAACAAAACATTGCTTAATTCACATCAAAAACATTGTTTTTAAATGAATGACATGATTTTTTTTAGATTCTAGTACATTCTAGTCTTGTATATGCATGCAGTCCCGTTTGTAGTAGTTCCTACTGTATGTTTATGCTGCATTATGCTGTCATAATGTTACGTTACTGCAGCGCCACGTGTCCACCTTGAGTGGCTGAGTGGGGGTTTGACTATCTCCCTGTGGCATGGGACAGGTGATGGCTGTGGGCCGCACCTTCGAGGAGAGCATACAGAAGGCCTTGAGGATGTGTCACCCCTCCGTGGACGGGTTCATGCCACACCTGCCCCTGAACAAGCCCTGGTCAGACACCCAGGACCTGCAGAAGGAGCTGTCGGTGCCGTCTAGCACCAGGATCTTCTCCCTCGCAAAGGTACCCACCCACACCCACACAGGTCACACAATGTTAGTGTCATTGTAATAGATAGGGAAGCTCAGATAAAACTGTGGCAACTCTAATTTCAGCCATTAATGGAATTAACTATTGTTTATATACAGTAGGCATACTTTTCTATGTTTATGGTTTTGGAAATTGGTTTAAAATGACTGTAAATGATTCAAACATACTTTTTTATTAGTTTGTTGATGCCAGGCTTTTACACATTGGCAATGACATGCATTTTTGAGTTAAGAAATTAAATCCTATGAAATAATAATAACCTAGGAGGATGTGAGAAGGTTGCTGATATTGAACACAAAGTTAGCATTTCTGAGTCTCAAGGTTGTCTGCCTAAGGACTGCCCCCTGAAAGAATACAAATAATATAATTATGTTTTTTCAAAACTCCCATGGGCAAAACAGACGTGGAATACATTTTGAATACAGGAAAACTATTAGGCTCTGCTCAGTTGTTTTCCTAGCATGGTTATCAAATTAATCAAATGCTACAAAATATATAAAAAAAAGAAAAAAACCACTTTGTCAGTAAAGTAAATTTGCAGACATTTAAAAATTGTCCACTTTGAGATTACACAAATGGTTCTCACACCAGACAACACATTAACATGCTAAGTTCAGGCAGTCAGTAACATTCAGTTCATGCAATGTTCACCTGTTCACAAGCTGTCGTCTTAAATTCAGAATGAGGCTGGCCTCAATAAATGATGAATGATGCAGATGGTATCATCTAGGTGATATCCCTCCTAAGACCAATTCATGCTTCTGCGTTGACGCTATGCCTTAACCTACGGATAGGGCGTAACCTACGTCATATCCTGATGCACACCACTCCAAAAATGTAGTCCTTCGACACAGGAAGGCACTTCCTGGGTCTTGACGATGTAAGCCCATGTGTCAGAGCGCTTTGGAAATATAGATCTTCATAACAATGTCCTGTACATGCACAGACCGGCTTCCTTTGAACATTCTGGTGTCATTTGCTGGAAAGGAATGCTTGAGCATTATTAACCAACCAAGACATACAACTTAGCACATGATAAGACGTCGTCAGGCTACGGCGTATGCTACGTTGTTACGGCATAGGTTACGGCGCATACTACGCTGCTATGGCATAGGCTACGGCGTAGGCTACGATGTAGGCTAAGCCACTATGGCATAGGCTACGGCGTAGGCTCCGCACTGACTCGACGTAGAAGCATAAATCGACATTAAAAGGAGCTTGGCCCTCAAACAGCATGAGGGGTTGTCAATCCTCTTCATTAGCTAACTGAAGGTTTGCGCTGTGTTTCCCCACTCAAGGCCCTTCACTGTGGCATGGGCGTGGAGCTCATCCACCAGCTGACGGCTATCGACACTTGGTTCCTGCACAAGCTGCACCGCATCACACAGCTGCAGCAACACTTGGCGCACTTCAACAGGTGATCGACACATGCACGCTAACTGACTGGCCTGTTGTACACACGCTGGCCTTACAGGCCTTGTGTGTGTGTGTGTATGTATATATATCAGCCTCACATGCTAAAACATGCTGTAGCTGCAGAAAGCACTTCTAAAACAAGTTCACTGTTCCAGACACCATCCCTAGATGTCTCTGTTGGCTTTCAGAAAACTGGTCATGAAAGTCATTTTTAGGTTAAATATTAGTAAGATTCTAATGGAAGTTCTTCTCTCTGCTGCTCTCTGGTGGCTGCCTTGGTATTTGCAGCTCCCACCTTCCTGTGAATGAATGTAATAATTTTCCGACTAACTACACCTGACTAGCAAAGCCTGGTCTGTTAATACATCTAGCTCGACGCTCTCTTTCCCACCCATTCACCTGTCTGCCTGAGAGACATCACGCGCACGCGCACATGCACACACACACGCACACACACACACACGCACAGCGAGGACGGACGCATGCACGCACATGGCCAGTAATGAACGTGTTCAGCCAGTGCCTACTGCCATGGGCCAACACACAGAGACCTGCTGTAGTGGTCACAGCCCTGGATGTTCGGAGCGCAGGGCGCTAGAGACGCAGGAACAGGCTGCTAGGCCGACGGACCGCAGCCGTAAGCACGGGTGGGATTCAGGCACTCATTATGTTTGTGTGTGTGTGTGCGCGCGTGCAGTCTGGTCAGTACGTTATAAAGAAGTGTGTGCTTAGCTAACGTTTCACTGAGAGGATTATTATGGTACGCGCGTATGCTAATGAGTTTGTGTGCAGACACTGTATGAATGTACATGTCAGCGGACGGTATGTAAACTGCCTCTGTACGGCCTAGAAGACTAGTGTTGCTGTACTTCCTGTGTGATTATAACTGAAATAATAGCGCTACTGTCTCTCCCTCCCCTGGTCGTTTCACGAGGGTTTGTTATTTCTCAGCCCAGGCAACAGCAGTGGGAGTTAAAACACACTTGACATTTCCAATATCGTTACGGTACGGGGCTATAAATAATTCACCGCGGAGGGTGGGAGAGAGCGAGCCATAATGAAGGAAGAATTTCCTCTCACTGGCTCTCCACTTTATCAGCCTCGCACCTCGCGCATAAAACTTTTATTGATTGAAATGGGTTTTAAACGGCTGCACTTGGCGACCTGGGAACCTCTGCTCCTCCTCCTCCTCCTCCTCGCCGGTGCGCTATTGATCGCAGCGAGCCAGAGTCTTCTTCTTTGGGGACCCACAGCGGCTGGTTAGGTGAGCTGTTGGTGACCTTTACCCCTGCTTTGCCCTCTTCCCCCTTCCCCACCGGAGTTCACCGGACTCAGGAAAGAGAAACTGGAGGGGGAAAAAGGAAGCAATTTTCTTTCCTTGCTTTTTCTAGTTTCCCTCTGTCTCCCACTAGTTTAGTTTGAGTTTGTTTGCCCTTGTCTCTTTTCTAAACGGGATTCTTCTCACAGGTTTACCCAAGGCCTTATTGTTGAAGGATAGCTCAGTATTGTCTGTTGTTGAGTTGTGCCATATACACACAGTTATTGAACTGTGTTCGCCTACAGAGCTTCAGGCACGCCACACGCATGTCACACAAAAAAAACACTGTCCGTCCCATTTGTTTGAAACACAATATTGTACACAGGAGATAGGTTAGATTAGCTTTAATATACAGTATATCATCAAGAGCGTCAGGGGAGCTGCATTGGGCTGAGTGGCATGGCTTCTCACTTACATTTCACATCAAAACAATAATGTTTTACTGCTGTTTTCCACCAGGAGGGGAATTCCCCCACACAGAACGAGGCGTGCGCCTATAGCTGCCTCTTCATAACCCTCTCATCCCACCTTCATGTCTCCTTCCCAGCACCTCGGTCCCAGACCATCTGCTGCTGAAGGCCAAGCAGGACGGCTTCTCTGACCGGCAGGTGGGCCAGATCCTGGGCTCCAGTGAGGGGGCTGCCAGGGACCTGAGGCTGGCCCGTGGCATACGGCCCTGGGTGAAACAGGCGAGTGCTTCTACCGTAAAGCAGAGGGGGATACTCCCTACCACTGTGCAAGCAGGGATGAATGTGAGATGTATTTAAACAGGGTGGTCAGAGGTGAGGTCGGGCGTAAATTCCCTCGCAATTACCGTGTCTTACCTCTGAAAAGAATACATCCACATTTAGGCCTGTCTGGGATGGCAGTATTTACAGAATATTGTGAATGCCTGTTTAGTTAACGCTAACCTGGTGACATGTGTGGGGCAGCAGATAGCAGTACCGTCCATGTAAGGTGTGAATTAGCTGTGCTACTACAGTTTATATTTATTTATTTCTGCAAATAAATGCTTTTATTTCTTGTCTTCAGATTGACACTATAGCAGCGGAGTGTCTTCCGTGTTAGGTGTGAATTAGCTGTGCTAATACTGTACACAGGTTCTATTTTCTTTCTTGTTGTAAATACATGCTTTTATTTCTCGTCTTCAGATTGACACTTTAGCAGCGGAGTATCCAACGATGACTAACTACCTTTACTGCACCTACCATGGCCAGGTGTGTCCACGATGTGCTATCACTGTTCCAACCACTTGTTGGTGCCAAATAGTGTTATTTCCAGTTCCATACTCATTATATATGGAACAACATAATATAGTAGAGAGAGTAGATAGTCATTGTGTACAGTGATGAAGAGGCCAAAACCCATATAAAAATATGATTTTCTAAATGTTTGTTAAAGGAATATCGAACATTTGTTGAACTATACTGGCATTGCTGTATGTATTTTGTAAAGACAACATAAGGCCCTATTTTAAAGATCTAAGCGCACGGTCTAAATTGCAAGGCGCGAATTGGATTCACAGATTGTCTGTTAATTCAACAGGAGCATGATCTGGACTTCAATGACCAGGGAGTTATGGTTCTGGGCTGTGGACCCTACCACATAGGTAATTATGTAGTTATCTGTTTTTACCAAAGCCAGTTTAAAGGTGATAATCTGTATACTTTGCCATATGAAGCAGTTGTTTGGTCTTCAGTATGTCATATAGGGCCATTTAAATTGTATACAAGTTATTTTGCTTAATGTTAAAGCAACATTGTACAAGGTGTGAAATTGTTAGACAAGCTCTGTTTATAATGAAAGGAAAAAAAGCAGAAAATATCTGAAGGATCTAACCCTCAAAACACTAGTTTGCATACTACATACCTCAGGGCGATGTTTACTCACATTGTTTTAATTCCATGACCAGCATTGCAGTCACATACATGTCTTGTTATTAACTGACTGGTATTTATGCAGCCTGGTTAAAATCATTCTGTTTCTGCAAGCTCTCACTCTATGGTGTCCTTCGCTTCACATTATGGGAACTCTGAAAACCATTCCAGTCAGAAAACACGCTACGCCACGCTTCATCATAGTTCAAGTGGTGCCGACAGCAATTAAGTGCCAGTTTGGAGCATCCAGTTGATTGGTTAAAGGTGGTGTGGTTCTCTTAAATTTTTTGATTGACACCTATTTGCACAATTTAGCTGACAAACTGAGCTCCCAGACTGATATGTAAAGCGGAGCATATTGTAGAAGTAATATCAGAGAGGTTTGAACCAGGCTACATTTCATGTAGTAATACAAATCTTTAGATTCATGGAATAAATTTGTGGCCTTGAATAATGTAATTTGCTGCTGAAACCTACATCATTATTTGCAAAGGGCATTCAGAGTAGTGTAGGTTTTAATGCCATGCCATGTACTGTTCCACATTATCTTGAGATAAATTAAGGTATGTTTTCTCACAGAGCAAGAAGTGTATTTCCAATGTGTTCAATCCATAGATCCCTGTTGTTAGACATACAGTAGCTTTTATACACATATATGTACAGGCACGTACATACATGTGTAATACTGCATGTGCAAGGCATTTTTTCACAGTGACGTTGACCATATGCATATCTGTATAACGCACATGCATTCCTCCGGTCCACCAGGTAGCAGTGTGGAGTTTGACTGGTGTGCTGTGTCCAGCATCCGGGCCTTGAGGCAGATGGGCCGGAAGACAGTGGTAGTGAATCACAACCCTGAGACGGTCAGCACGGACTTTGACGAGTGTGACCGCCTCTACTTTGAAGAACTCACCCTGGAACGTGTCTTGGACATTACACAGCAAGAGGTCAGGGTTCAAAGGACCCCGTTCACACACACACACCACACACACACACACCTGGAAACAGATGATCAATTTCACAATCATGGTAAACACATGGAACATTTGAGGAAAATGTTAAATGTCCTGGAGATGCTATTATATTTTTATTTTAGTTGTGAATGTATGTATATGCCTCTCTGGGAACCATCACCTTATCGTGGTGGAGAGGTTTGTGTGTCCCTATGATCCTGAGAGCTGTGTTGTCTG
>JAODTR010040432.1:0-19898 GCA_025399935.1 Amblyopsis rosae | reverse complement strand
GAGTCCCATTCCCACCATCCCCAAAACAAACCACCAGGGACCCCAGACCCGCTCCCCAGCCACCTCAATCTCAGTCAAAGAATGGAACCCCGAAGACATTGACAGAACGAGCCTACACACCAACATACCCCAGACCCTATGGCCAACTATGACCAAGTTGAACTTTGCTTTGCACTGCTATTTCTTTTCTTAAATTATCTTTTTACCCGGTCACATCTTATCCCTGTATTTAACATGTATTATTTTGTTTCTTAATCCTTCAAATTTTCTGGGATTTTATCCCCATTATTGCATTTTCCTTGCAAAAGCATTCCATGCATGTAATATCTTCACTGTAAAGCGCCTGTAATTCCTGTGTGACTGGTGCTATACAAAGAAAGGTATTAGTTATTATTACCATAACCCTGCATTCACATGGACGACTAACGATGTAGACAAGCTTGCTGCTTGTGTGTGTTACTGGCTTGTGGTCACTTATTGGTTTGCATATTTGTTCCAGCAATGCCTTCTCTCCCACTTGTAGTCACTGCATCGCATCACTCAGCATTAGCAGAAAATGGTCCCCTAGTCCAGGGGTTCTTTTCAGCTCGCGACCCCCCAAAATAACAGTGCCAGAGACTCTCGACCCCCACTATGCCCAGAGATGGTAGAAGAATATGATTATTTGATAGCATTATAATACAGGCTAGTAGCAGAATACAACAAAGTAATTAATAAACTGTACTACTACCAACAACAATTATGGCTAAACTATGCCATTTTAATCATTTTAAATTGTAATTTCATTTCTGAACATCATCTTGTGACCCCCTCATCTGTGTCTCTTGACCCCCCCGGGGGATGTCCTAGCCCCAGTTTGAGAACCACTGCGTCTATTTTTGGCTTGCAACGGCCACTCGTCGCTGTGCGTCGCCAACACTCCCTGAAAAAGAATGGTAGCTGGCCGCTCCCCAGACACACAGCAAGACCCACAGCTTCTCTGGGGCACGTAGACACTTCCCGCCTAGACACACACTAGGGGTGTAAGTAAATATCGATACACCAAAGTATCGCTATATTACGGTGTGCAATACTCTATAGATTCTCTAAATCACTGTATTGATCAAACTTTTTTCGCTATTTATTTTTAAACGGGATTATGTACAAAATACATTAACCTCAAAAGAGAGGAAAGTTGCTTGTTACCAGATTTTTCTTAAAGCTAATTTCCATCTGCAGGCCCTGAGCCAGTTTACATAAGTGTTTCTGTCATTATTTGCAGCGGCGCCACACATTAGCATTGCTATGACTGTTTTCCACAAATTAGAAATTCCAATATATCGCCTTGCTTAAAGTATCGCAATATATCCAATCGTGGCCCCTGTATCGTGATACGCATCGTATCGCCAGATTCTTGCCAATACACAGCCCTAAAGCCCGGTACAAACTGCAAGCGAGCCGCTCGTCGCACATCGCTTTCTAGATGACAATTGGTCACTTCTTTACATTTAAGGCTCTGGTTGCCTAGGTATCCCTCTCGTATATTTCCCACCCAAAATGTTTCACCAAATCTTTCAGTCAACGATAACCTTAGCTCCCGTTTGTAGTCGCCTCAAACGCATCGCCTGAAGTTGAGACACTTCGCGTCACCAACCGCTATATCGCCCGTCATCGCTTTAAGTCGCTGAATCATATTGACTTCAAATGTCTCTCGTCGCTGCTAGTCGCTTGCAGCGTGTCCGGAGCTTAAAAGGTATAGTCAGCTATTGCAAGCTAAATGTAAGTTAATACACTTTATTAAATTCAACAAATACCTCCTAGCATTTTGCTATTTTACCGTTCTCTGTGCGCATTGGAAAAAATAATCTGATACTGCTACAGCCCTGGCTTTTGAGTTGAGCTCCAAATTAGCAAGAATTACCGACCCTGCCGTTAACGCACAGCAGTACTCACAGCTTCTCGGATGCATAGGCTCTTGAGCTCCAGCAGGCAGAGCTGCAGGCGCTCCTGGAGGGCCTTGTTCTTCAGCTTCATGGCCCGGGTGTGCGTGGTCACATCCTTCACATTCGACGTAGGACTGTCACAGCCTGCGACGTGCACACGCACATGCACAACTACTGATGAGTTTACGTCAGAGAAATAACAAGAGAATAATGTATTGTTTATAGTACTGTATACACACATGTAGTATAAAATCATTCTGTATAAAAGCATGGCATATATTCATATTTGAATAGATTTCCTAATAGCTTTCCACTCTATTATTGCTTGGCAAGGGTTGAGCTGCACCTTCAAAAACTGTCCTAGTTTGACTGTCAAATTAACATTGTTTAATAAAAAAAATACAACTAATGTAAAATATCACACCATTTTCCACCAGATATGTTTAAATTAATCTTTCTTCCAATAGAAAGTATTCTGTACATGACTATGTCAATGTTGAATGCAAGAAAAAAAGACTCACTGCTCATCGATGTTGGATCTTGAACTGACAAAATCACATTAAGTGGTGTCTTGCTAACCAGTCTTAATTAGTTCCACCAAAAATGTCACTGCACTGCAAACATACGTTACACGACAATTCTGCACACTTTTGACTGCAGACAACCAGCTCCAAGCTAAATGTATCTCATGCATTCCTTTAGAAAGTTTAGATGCACATTTGTCCCCACTGTTACAATGAAACATATTCAAAATCACACAGTGTGTGTGGGATCACAGCCGTAGCCTTGCGTGTTCCCATGGCGACAGGGTGACAATACAGTCACTTTTGGGAAGCTCTGGGAAAGGGCTCTGGACAAAGTGCTTTTAGTGCCACACATGCCTTCAGAGATTATTAACCAAGTCCCCGCTTGTACTGAAAGAGGTGCGTCAGGAAACAAATGACGCTCCAACCACAGTACGGAAGTAGAATAGAACTGCATTACAAGTACAGACATTTGCCCTGAGATCATAGACTGATACCGGTTGGCTGAATCACCTACTGCATGAGGCAACAGCGTCAGGTGATTTAAAAATTGGGATTTTGTTCAGAGAATGTAACTTTTGCAGGATGTGGTGAAGATTAAAGCAATAGCAGTTACATACAGTATGCACTCTGCCTCAGCAAATAATTATAATATATGTATAACGTTACTATTAGCAATTAACTCTTATCTTGGAAACCTTGAATGAGGTTATTATTGCTATTTTGCTTTAATTGTAATAAAAACAGATTT
Organism: Amblyopsis rosae; assembly: GCA_025399935.1. Taxonomy (NCBI): domain Eukaryota; kingdom Metazoa; phylum Chordata; class Actinopteri; order Percopsiformes; family Amblyopsidae; genus Amblyopsis; species Amblyopsis rosae. The sequence continues at coordinate 16,701 of JAODTR010040432.1, read as the reverse complement.
CTAGACACTACACAGTAAATATATTTTCAGTAGTAACTGATATACAACATTATGATTTCACATCTTTGAAAAAAGGAGTAAACTGCATTTCAACATGTCAAAATGGTTGGAAATATTACAGTCAGTCCTTGTGTTGTCTTTCCCAAGGTGAGGTCATATTAGCAGTCCTCAGATAAGAGCTTTGTGGTTTGGGATGGGCGTGAAGTTCAAGGATTGACTTACATTCTATACAAAATGTGCAATGATAGTAATATTATTAATGGGTGCGGACTATGGTGTAAAAAAGGAGGCCGTCCAGAAACAAAACACATTTTTTAATAGTTTTGCCAGGCTTGGCAAAGGGCCCATGTTTATATCACTTTAAAAAGAAAGCCTCTTATGGCAATTGGCTTACTGCTAAAGTGGGGTGTGGGTGTGCATACATGCATGTTCACTTTGTCCAATCAGGTTCCTTAAAGTTTGTGTAAACCTCCTGAACTAAGGGATTTTCTGCGTATTGAAAGACAAACACACATTTTGCTCATGTATTTACACAAAACAGGGGTTATAAAATACTTAGGGAATCGATACACCCTGTCACTTTCATTTACCGGCTGTGATGGACAGTAGTTCAAAATGGAAAGTGATTGGCAATATTAATATTTCAATATGTAATGATACTACGCATGTGTATATCTTTTAATTAACAAATGTTCAGTGATCCCATCGTTCTTTCCAGAGATGTATAATAAGACCTGTCCATAAATCCTGGTAGATAAAAGGTCTCTCTCACCTGAGTGAAGGATGACACCGCTGTCTGTGTCACTGATCTCCCCGTTGACGTCCATGTCAGCGGTACCGGTCACCATGAACTGGCAAGTACATTAAAGGTGCAGTCAGCGATTACAATCCAAATCATTCAGTAACTACCTCCTCACTGAGCCCGCTAGCCGTCGGTTCTGTGTGTGTGTTTGTGCTGAAAAATAATCTGGTGTTCCTACACAGCTGTAAATGGGAACGCAAACAGTGTGGTGCGGACCGCACCGCATTGTGCAATACAGTGTTTTGAGTGGGCTGATTGGAAAGTGCTAAATGCAGTCCACTTGCCGTCTTACAAGACAAAAAATAATTCATTAAAACGTCTTTCCGCAAGCGCGCTAATAAGTCATGGGTGAAATTGTGTAATGTGTTGTATTTACACAAGTACATTCTTTATTAAAAAGTCAAATAAAAATAAGTCAAATATTAAGATAAAATGTTCTCTGTAGACCATTGGTCAAATTTTGTGTACAGTACATCTATAGGCCTTTACCGCTTAACAACACAGCGATTCTAAACCAGGACGACAGTTTAGGTAGTTCTTGTAAACACACCACCGCTACAACCAGAAGGTCTGGGCTAGCAAAGGTATGCGATGTCTGGGGGAGGTTTATCACCTGGGTTTAACCAGGTCTCGTAACTGGAGGTCATTAGGAGAGATAAGGTCATGACTTATTTGATAAAGATCTCACATTGAGCAAACTAAATCTAGCACAACCGGTTGTGGAAGCAGAAAGTAACGTAGCACCAGGCAGCATTGTTAGGGAATTTACACAAGCCTCTGCACCGCTAGTATTAATTATTTGGGAATAAAACTAGAATACATCTTATTCCACGAATCATCTATGACTGATCTAGGCACTCAAACCAGAGCAGATTCAATCTAACCATCTAACCCACAAAGCACAAACAAAATACATGTTCAGCCTGCAGCGAAAATGTCTTAAGTCCCAAAATGCCTACATATTGAGGAGCATACAGAGCTGCCTGAATGCTTCATTAGTAGTAGTATGTGATTTACTGTTATGTTACATTCACCCTCCTCTCCTGCATACAATATCCCTCACAATGCCCCTCTACACCCCCAAATCCAACACCCGGACATACGCATACTCACGTTTCACACACACCTGCTCTACAAACCAATATTATTCTTTACTCACAGCCTCTCAGATTTCATTACATAAGTTATGGTAATATTTAACAAAAAATGTTGCAAGTCTTTCCATTCTGTCTATCATGTTTATCTGAATTATTATTTTTAAATAAAAGTAAGAAACATTTAAATTAAAAAAGGAGATTACTAAAATGTAGGAGTAGAACATAAAGTCAAAATAGGAGGAACTAAGGGGTTAATAAAGATGTGGTATCAATGACTCAGTTCATTTATGAGCCTCCCTAATCCCAGAGTCCAATTATGTCATGTCTTGTATCGATATGAGTACATATTGTATTGGTGTCTAGGGTGCTTCCTGTGACTGCAGTTTTGTGACATCATATGATTTGTTTTGTGACATCATATGATTTGTTTTGTGACATCATATGATCTCCCGTTATCTTAATAGCTCTGAGACAACTCCTGTGGAAAACACATTAAACACCGTAGGCTTAGGGTGACAAATGGTCGCTAACCAAATACAGTACAATTTGACCAAAATGTATTCATGGTTGCAGTCCATGAGCTACGTGTCCACTGAAATACTGTCTGATCAATTTGACGATAAGACCTTAAAGTGTGTCCACAATGAAAAAGGAATAGCCCATCTGTGCTGTAAATAATCTTAGAATGATCTCTCAGATTCAAAAGCAAGAGCATTACTGGGTGTGTACATGTGAGCCATAAATCCACTGAAGCATTTTCTGCTGAAAGTGGTAAAATTAGTTAATATTACACAATTTGTAGCTTGACCAGCACTTAAGAGTCCAACCACATCAATGTAGGAGAAGCCTGTATTAGCGTAGCCTATTCATTTTTAGACAATCTGAGGGAAAACACTCACAATAAGAGTCTTAACTAAAATGACATATGGTCCCACCAGGCAACAGACAGCGGTAGGCACTATTTTTAGTGTCAGACCTTTCCTTTAAAGAAAACAGAGCAAACACATAGAAATCAATGCCAGCCAACATGCACCTTAGCATAGAGCTACACTAAATCAAAGGAAGAAGGTAGTAAGGAAGGTGGGTAGTAATCAACTTTTTATAATACATACATAATAGTGTATAAAACCACTCTCCTTAGAAATCCCTGTATACATGCTGACTATATAGAGGGCATGTTTCTCAACAGCGCATAACATAAAGCAATAAGTAATAAATAAAGTAATAAGTAAAATAAAGTAAAGTAAGACACTTACATTATGGATAATTTGAGATGACCAAAGAATTTAAATATATAAAAATCACAGCAATCCAACCAAGAAAAAAAAATGTGAACTAAAAGCCCAATTCACTTCTATGAATCCTGACTTGCATAGCATGTCGTGTCTGAATGTCTCGAAAGGTGTGCAGACTCACCCATAGCTAGGCCTGCCCACTAGGGAGGAGTGACCACGTATAGAGGGCCGAAACACTGGCGCTGTGTCTCATATCTGATGTATTTGAGTTCAGCAGCGGCAACAATGGCCAAGATAATGGGAAAATACACTTCACTTTGCTCTCTGGGAGGTCATTCCCCACCCGTGAACAACACGCAGAAACCTACTTAACAGTGCTGAAAACACTGCAAACTAACTCAAACATGCATGACTACTTAAATAGCATGTCCAATTAGATAAGTCATATAATCAAGCTATGCATTGAAATTAGTGGACCTGGGTTTGCCAAAGTTTATAGTCTACAGGTCTATTAGGTTATATACAGATATTTCTGGGTTTTTTCCTTCAGGTTCATCATGGAAGATTACAGAAATTCACTCCAATCAAACCACTGCTCAATACTGAATTATCTACTGCCATCATCTGGCCAGTCTCAGGAGTGTGTACAGTTTGATTGCTAAGCTATTGGTCTGGCCGTTATGCATAGAAAACACATATTATAAATGGGCAAATCAACTTGCCATTTAAATGATCCTGCTTAAGCTACGAAGGTCATCCATGGGGTCTATTGTTCTTGTTTGCACAGAACAGCATTGTCAGCGTTGACTGGGAATGTTTTAAAGAGGCACGGTCATCACCTGCTTGGGGACGGCATGGCTCGCATTCACCCAGAAGCCCAACATTCATTCAGACTTCCCAAGAATGCCTGCATGCGTCTAGATGCCGAGCACAGCCCCGCAATTCCCAGACACTCAAGCATCTCAAATGGCACGGCACCGACATAAGAACGAAATACAAAATAGGTTAGCGTTGGTTCGGTTCAGATCTATTATATTTATGGCATCAGCGCTTGATCACACCTAGCTCCAGTAAGCAAATAAGATTAATCTTTATATTATATTTAGACAGAGAAAAATAATGAAACATAAGAAAAATATTTATTGTATTATGCATTTATAAATGTGTCTATTTCTAATGCATGTCCAACACCTGAATGTAATCAAATTAGTTCATGTGTCATTGTTGCTGCAAACTCTCAAGTTCATTATTATGATGACCATGTAAAATTGACTAGTCAACCATTGCTCTTGGATGAACCAAACCTCAACCTGACTGGTTAAAAAGTCAGGCACCGATCCCACGATGCAACATAAGCCAGTCGCTGCATGTCATAAGCGGTAGTTCATGTAAATCAAAACTCACTAACATAGTGAGAGCTTTGTGAAGGCAACTTAGCAGCTGGCAAAACAAAATTCTTGACATATTCCTGAGTCCCTTTATACCATAAGCACAACACTAGCACGGTCAGTATGTGGAACACTCTCCGAATAAATCTACTCCAACCACTTTAATTTATGCTTATAAAAAGATCTACCTAGGGCTCAAGGTGATAAAAGAAAAATCTCAAATATGCTGGTCTGGAACTTAGGACGACACAAATAATGTAGCAACAACGGCCCAAGCCCAGGCTATGTTAATGATGATTGATTGTGGTCAAGGAAGCTGATAAAAGTGATTTGACACTCAATTGGAGAAAAATATCAATAGATTGATCGATAGATATTACTTGCCATTCCAACTCAACTAGCCACAAATAACTGCTGTATATCATAAGGAAGTGTCAGTTTTATTGTGATATGCATTAGAAACAGTAGTAGAACTAAATGTGCGACAGTTTCTATTTATTACTCTCTTTCAGAAAAGGAACAGTTAATTTATGACATACCGGTATATAGAAATAAAATGTGAGTCATTAGCCTACCAAAAAGAACAGAGTATTAGCAAGCACAAAAATACACACACACACACACACACAATGTCTTATGTCTAAGAAAATAGTTTTCTTCTCTTTATAACAATAGAGATTAATGTGATATAGATGTTTAATAAACAAATAAACCAATAAAAGAGCAGTGATGTGTTTAAAGCTAAATAATAAACATAATACACAATAGAAGTTTCCAGTTAATTCCTTTACTGTGCAAAGAGGATGCACTCAGCACGTTATTTCCCTGTTGTTCAGATATACATCACATAAGGCTGTTAGAATAATGGCATACTTTTACAAATGTAGACCTACAGTAAATCATCAGTGATCAGCACTGATTTGTTCAAAATACAAAGACCTCAAATACATATAGTTAAATAAAACGTACATTTAGGTCAAATATGCGTGATCCATGTCAGTTGGAAAACTGAGATGCATTTCTTATTATAAAACCCCCTCTGGAAAATGTTAAATAGGTCAAATTTCCACAATGGGTACGGTAGGTACTGGAGATTGATTTGCCGAACAGCACTGACTACGCAAACGAATCTGTCATAAAATATAGAACAATATAATCAAGTAAATAAAAACAGAAAAGTACTTCCAGTGAACCAGGCAGTAGTTATCTTAAATCTGACTGAATTATTCCGATCAAGGATAATATATTCTGATTATTTATATTGATCGAAATACCCGTGACTGAACAAACACTTGGGTTAAAGTTCTAGAATTGTCTTAGTAGCGATTAGCACATACACATCCTTGTGCATATGTAGCATCAGAATTAAAACTCGTCGATATTTAAAAAGCCGTGTAAAACGCGTAAGCCTGAAGTGAGATCATTTGCACTTACCAAACCTACAGCTGGCTAGCTAATGGGGCTAGTCGGTCAGCTAGCATCGTGCTCCAGATCTGTAGCCATGCAAATGTTATAGTTCGGCTTGCATCGGTCTAGAGATGAAAAGAACCGTAGTGTCTTCACAAGCACTGAAGAAGTTGGTCAGCATGTTCTTTGCGTGTGCGCTTCAGCGGTTCAGATATGCGAAACAGCGTGGGTGGAAAGTTTTAAAGTTAGCTGCAAACTTACGTTCACCACTGGCGATGGGATCGCCCACCCCGTCCTGCCGCAATCATTGCCCACCCCACCTCCTCTCCTAAATTGTTCCGTTTGTCTAAAAGTGAAGCCAATCAGCAGGGCATGGGCAGGCAGGGGGCACTGGTATAATCACACCTCCTTGGTACAACAAGCAAACATAATAGGCCCAGTAACCTACAAGGTAGTTTTACAACAAAATGTAGATTAGTTAAACAATGCCAAATGGACCATAACAATCATTCAAATAACATGAATATACAATTGCCAACTGTATCGTTTGTAAGTTTTTTTTTTTAATCGAAAAATAACAATGTAACAGGAAAAATATGCTTTATGTCGGGTGGGGGGGAGGCACCACACGTCCGAACATAGTAATGCTCCGAACCATAGGTCCGAAAAGGTGTGTGTGAGTTCGGCCGAGCAGCGGATAAAATTCGAGCAGTGTGTTTAGGCTTTTGCGGCACGTCGGTTGCACATCCATCACATGTTCACGTCACTAATATCACAATTTAACCCATGGAAGACGTTTTAATTCTGATAATCTTTGGAGCAACGTTACACTCGCTAGAGGTCAGTATATTGGGTTTACACCAAGCGTCCAAAAAGCAGTAGACCTAGTATGTGATTATAGGCTACATGTGTGCCTATAAGGACGACCATAAAACTAAATAAAGTGTAAATTATTCTGAGTAGCTATGCCTACCGTTACCTTTTGTACAGCTTATGGTGTTATATTACATTGCGTATGACGAGAAATAAAGTTTTTCAACAAAACGTAATTGATTTAAAATCAGTTCATGGTTGATTAATGATACCTACATGACTAACTATTCAAAAAATATATATAGCCTAATGCATTAACGTTCTTACTCCCTGTAGAATTTTTTTTTTACATTATCGTTACACTGCAACATTGCATGAGATGTATAATTGCCAAAAGGAAGTTAACATAATGCACATCAGCAAGTCCATATTCTAATGCGGACAAACAATCTATCACGCTATAATGTAACTACACCGTACTTTTTTTGTTTTGTTTGTTTGTTTAATGTTGTTGTTGTTGTAAACTAACTATAGGATTGGTCTGTGATGACTGACGAGACACATCAATGCTGGTGTTGATATTGATAAAATGCCTGATTTTATATAAATCAGCATTTTATGGGCTGAAAATTCAAGTCAAAATCACACGGCTGGTTGGTACATCCTCTCAAACGTAATCAAAATCAAACGTTAAAGGAGTCATTTCATGCTCATTTTCACTTGTTGACACAGTTCCTTGACTTCTCAAAGCAACATGACCATCTTAGCTGAAAATACCAAATAAATTATGGGGAATAGCACGATCACAACCACAACTCTCGAAACATGGTCAGATTCCAGTGACTGTTTAACAAGTCACTGCCCACCCCGCCCCGACTTCCAGCTATCTGTGTTGACGTGAGGCATATAATTATATATTAACGCGAGGCTACGATGTTAATGGGGTCCCCCTCTCAGATACATCCTATTATTTAGTTTACAGCAAAAAAAAAGAGAGAAAATGTAATATTAATGGGGGTTCCTTTCTCAGCCCCTAACTCTTTCTAATTTTCAAAGTTTGATATATATATATATGTGCTGTATATATATACATACATACAGTATATGGGAGGATGAACCAGTTTCCCGGTGGGCCGTGACAGGAACTCCTTCAGGGCAGGGGCGGTCTCTCCTCCTCCCTGGAGGAGCAAGGATCTATATAAGTGCAGTGGGTGGAGTCATACAGATATTTTTTAAATATATATATATATATATATATATATATATATATAAACCAATAAGAAAAAGTCTATTATATATATATATAAATATATATATAAAATAATTTATAAGAAAAAATAATTTGATTAAGGGATTTTTTTTCCAGTTAATTTTTTTAATAAATAACAGGTGAAAAAAAAACAGTAAGAAAAAAAATATTTAAAAAAATACATTTTAATAATAGGTGTAAAAAATAATAAAATAATATTTTTTTTACATTGTCAAAAATATAATGGCGGAAGATTTTTTTTTTCCCCCAGATGCTGGGAGAAAACAATTTTTGCTGAGGAGAATTTTCTTTTTTTCTCCTGCAGTAGAAGACTTTTTATTTTTTATCACACTAGCTGCTCGAGCTAGCTGACGTAAGTAAAAACTGACTGTGACTACAGTAGTGTTAGATATTGAATCTGTGAGAACAGGTGAGACATTTTTTTTTCTCACCTTTATTTTGAAACTTTGTAAAAAAAAAAATCCTTCGCCATTATATTTTTGACAATGTAAAAAAAATAATTTTCATCACAATATTTTATTATTTTTTCCACCTGTTATTTTGTTTATTTTTTATACTTTGGAAAAAAATCCCTTCATCACAGTATTTTATTTTTAACATTTTTTTTTCACCTATTATTTTTTTATTTATTTTACTTAAAAAAATTTTTTTTATTATAGTTGATTTTTATTTTTTTATGTGAAAAAAAACTAAAAGTTTCATCTCAATATTTTTTTTTCTTATTGGTTATATATATATACAATTTTTTTTTTTTATTCCCTGACTTTTTTTTTCTCCCCCTAAGGGGCTCCGTAGAGTCAGCCTCAGGGCTGGGGTGGAATTAAATACGTTAATACTAAAATAATACCACAAAAGCTGACAGCAATTGGTGAAAACTAGCCACAAGACCATTAGAGAAATGCCGTGGACTCAATTGCAAATAACAATAATAATAATAATATGTTATAATATATTAGTAATGTTGTTTCTGAATTTAGGAAAGTTTCTGTTACAGACAAATGTAATGTGATTACAGTAATGCCATGTGTTAATTGTAAATGTAAATGTTAAATGTTGTGGTTGGATCACAGAAATCTTAAGAGCCTGAATACAGCACTAGGGACAAATAGAGAACATGTTTTTATCAGGTTTATTTGACTGATAACTAATACATTTACTAGGTATAATGAACATATAAAGTAACCATATCATTCCATATTCCAATTATCAATATCAACATACACTTCTGGTAGTGCACATTTCTGTGCATCAATGATTTGTTACAATCCTTAAATTATGTCACAGATGGATCCAAAACGGACTATTTTTTAAACATATTTTAGAGAAAACTTCAGCTAAATTGACATCAAATGTTAGACAGCTTTCTTTACAGCCTTTCAGGTTCCTGTAACTTAATATATAGCCTAGTTAGCCTACATAAACCCCCTTCCCCCAAAGAAAATATTTATGCTAGGACTGCTCCTTTAAAGTGCGTTATTTAACGTCGAATATAGTGAATATAGAGAACATAGTGAACCACAGCCCACACGGGTGGTCTTTGTTGTTTCCACTGCTTAAATCTCCAGTTTATTCTTCAAGACGAGTTTGTATATGATCTGGTAGCCGTCATCCCAGGCGTACAGCAGCTGGTCCACCGGGTTGTACTTCAGGCTGGCGTTTGCTCCGTAGCGTTTGGGGAAATACACCAGCGGCGCCTCGTCGCTGCTGACCACACCATTGACGTCGAACACGCACTGGACCCGGGAGCGGCCCGGCTCCTGAGTGTTGTACACCACGTACAGTGTGCCGCAGATGACAAAGGCTGCCTCAGCGTTCTCCCGCAGGCACCCGGTGTCCCACGTCTGCTCCACGTCCAGTGTCCCGGCGTCAATTTTGGCCAGCGAGATTTGCCACTCGTTCTGCCGCGCGGCCGCAGCGTACACCGCCCACAGGCCCTCCTCGTCCACCGCCAGGTCGATGTCAGTCTCCGGGTTCAGGCCGTACACGCTGTCGCGGTCCCGCGCTGGGAACACGGCGGCATCCGCCACGGAGCCGTTGGCCAGGTCGTACTTCACCACCTGCAGCTCCCCCGGCGCATCCTCCTTCACGTAGAAGGCGTGGCCGCCGTAGACCACGTGGCCGGTGCCCTTCCACGCGGAGGGCAGGCGCAGTGGCTTGGCCAGGGACGTGCCCGGCGAGCTGGTGAAGTCGCGCACGGACGAGAACTCGAGGATGGTGTCGCCCTCGGTCCCGTTGAAGACGAACACCTTCCCGGAGCCGCTGCCATCTGTGGTCCACATGCCCTTTGACCCCCCGACCCGCTTCAGGATCTTCATGGCTTTTATGGTGGAGATCATGTCGCTGCAGTCTGGAAGAGGAGAGCACTGTTATTCATCATCAGGTGTCCCGACAGCACAAGCCTTAAGGGTCGCTGCGTTAAGGGTCAAGGCAGCGATTGAAAGTTAAAAGCAGAGTCAGTCATTCTTGCCAACTGCCAGCTCAAATAAAAAGAGTATCGCTCCACATTCCTCCGTGGTGGGGCCTCACAGGAAATGCATTATGAAGCAAAGTGTAGTGCTACGGCTTTGTTGATACAAGCGGCATTCGCTACTTTGTTTAGGTTAATATCTAGGAGCCAGGGCTGTGTAGAAGTATCAGATCATTTAATTCAACACGCTGAGTTTGCGAAATGCAAGGAGATATTTGTTGAATTTGCAATAGCTTAATTTAGCTTGCAATAGCTGACTATATCTTTAAAACACTTGGTTATAAGCTAATACACTTGACTGGGGCGTTCTTATGGGCACCCTAACCCCTGCGACCCCTGACATTCTTTTTGCCCAGGAGCCCCAGTTGGGTTAATCCGGCTATGGAATAGCAATTAAAAAAAAACGGTATCTACTGTATTTTCGCATCTTGAAGGCAGGGTTTGTCATTCTCCAGAACGCTTGCTAACTTCAAGCTCAAATCAAAACAATCTCCCTCAGAAGCTTCACCCCACACATATTTACGGAGCCAAGGCTGTGTAGATGTACCAGATTATTTTTCAGTGCACACAGATAAGGGTAGAAAGAAGGGCGAAATGTGAGGCGATATTTGGTGAATTTGACCAAAAATGTATTATCTTACAATTAGCTCACAATAGCGGATGATTAGGCCACCATCCCTTACAGCTAATTTTAAAGCTTTACACACCTGATAGCTTTCTATATTTGGCCTTGTTCTTCTCTGTCACTTGCGTCACCTGCTGCTCTACCAGTTTGTCGTCCACGTCCACGCAGGGCTGTGCCGCGCCCTGCGTCTCCAGGTAGTCCATTTCACGCTCGACACGGTCCACCCGCGCCCCCACGCCATCCAAGGTGACACGCAGCGCCTCCTTCTCCTTGTCCAGGGTCTCCAGCTGGGAGACCATCTGCTGCTTCAGGTCCCGTAGCTCCGCGGCGTAGCGGTTGGTCTGCTCGTGCCACATGGAGATGCGGTCCTGCTCGCCGTACAGACAACACGGTACAGATGTTACAATACAGATGTTATAATACAGATGTTACATTACACATGTTACAGTACAGATGTTACATTACAGATGTTACATTACACATGTTACAGTACAGATGTTACATTACAGATGTTATAATACAGATGTTACATTACACATGTTACATTACACATGTTACAATACAGATGTTACATTACACATGTTACAGTACAGATGTTACATTACAGATGTTCTAATACAGATGTTACATTACACATGTTACAGTACAGATGTTACATTATAGATGTTATAATACAGATGTTACATTACACATGTTACAGTACAGATGTTATAATACAGATGTTACATTACACATGTTACAGTACAGATGTTCTAATACAGGCGTTACAATATGGGTGTTACAGTACAGATGCTCTAATACAGATGTTACAATTCGGATGTTACAGTACAGATGTTCTAATACAGATGCTATATTACAGATGTTACAGACAGTACAGATGTTACAATACAAACTATAAAGTACATACGTTCTAACACAGACGTTATTACAGAGGTTACAGACATTACAGTTCAAAAGCTACATTGCAGATGTTTCAGTACAGATTTAGCCTGTACCGTACGTTACAGAATACACTTAACATGCTGTATCACACATAATTTAACAACAATAACATATCAAGAGGCTCATAGATGTGTTTCACATTTCCTTTGCAGGTTCAGAAGGAAACGGAGGGAAACATAGATAGACAGATTAATAGATAAACTTTCTAACAAATGAAAATGGTATACCAGCATAAATATAAAGCATAGCACCAAGACGTCACGTGAACGTGATTGCAAGGAACATTGGTGTGTATCAACCATGACAGCCTGATCATTTCAAGACAATCAAGGTTTGCTAAAGAAAGTGACAGAGCAGCGGTCCAGTCCATCTTGTTTTCTCCTGCCTTTCCTTCTAACCAGATGCAGAAATAATGGTGAAGCACAGTTTGACAACCAGTTATCACTGACATGAAATGACATCACACAAAACAGGGCCAAATTGCATTAGCTATTTATTGAAACCGCAACAGAAATCCCCAGAAATACTGCAGTACTGAACCCCTGCATTTTCCCCCACCGCATTGCATTCCATTGCAGGTTGACTGTTTCTGGAAAATTTCCTCTCTGGGGTTCTCTTGAGGTTTCCAGGGTTCAACAGGAAGAGCGCAAACTGAGATTCTTACCTCAATGGCGAGCAGTCGTCGCTCCAAGTAGTCCATCAGCGCCTGGTGTTGCTGAGCGCTGGCAAAGCAGGCCAGTGACAGTAACAATACAAGCGACCTCATTTTGTGACTTTGCTGTATAGTCCAGCGGAGTTGAGTGGGGTGAGAGTGCAGCTTCAGAACGCCTGGCTGGAATGCTTCAGTCACTACAAGTGGGAGGGGCTGGAGAGGAGACATCTGGCATTGATGCAACTGTACTCTTAAAGAAACACCCATGCAATCATTCTCACGTTGTGTTTCCACGGCTGCAATCTGGTGTATTATTCTGGTTGAAAGGCTCAACACAGCAACCACAACAACTACATGATTAAATAATATCTACAGTACAGGCCTACTGTGTATATACTGTATATTTTATTTTCATCAATTAAAATTCAATTCAAAAAACCTTATTGTCTATCACACAGTGCTCACAGCAGACTCATTATAACACACACATGGTAAATATACAAATGGCAATAAAAACAAACTATCCATAAATAAATAAATAAATAAATAAATAAATAAATATTGCTGGGGTGCAAATAAGTATTTAAAATGTGTCTATTTGGTCTTGTTTAAAATCGATATTGCAGTGGGAATAAATTAGTTTTTGTAGGCTCTCTTTTTGCTAAAGGTGCTTGGGAGCGGATACCTGATGGGAGTATATATATAAATATATAATATATATATATATATGCTTATAAATATATATATAAATCAATGTCATATATAATACAGTATACTGGATTATACAAACGTGATACAGCAAAGGTGCTGCTCTATGTAAGCATTTATCTTTCATCTGCATTGTGAGGAGGATTACCCAATGCTGGTGTCTAACCGCCAAGCTACCTCTGATCTCTTTGATACTGAGCGCCCAGCAGAGATGCATTGAGTCAGACTGTGTTGACTTATTGGCTTTAAAATGAGAGAGGAAAGAGAGGCACTCAACACAGGTGGGCGAATGAAGGGCTAAGCTAAAACAGGAACCAGCAAATGTAAGCGTATTAATACACTTTTTGTCAAATTCAGAGAATATCACAATCTGCTAGTTGCTCAATATGTGTGCGTGCGGAAGAAGAAAAAAAATCTGGTGTTCCTACACAGCCCTGAATCAAATGGGAACCGCACCACACAAAACAGTCCCAAATAAGGCAATGTGTATATCTGGGGCGGAGCTTCTGACGGAGCACGCTATGGCAATGAAGGGAGAGGTGCTTTTGTTTTGATCCTCTTTCTCCAGCAGACTCCACCAAGTCAATATAATGGCGTGGTTAGTGATTCTAATCCAGTACACTTTCTTTTTGTCAAATTCAGAGAATATCTGCTCATGGTCTGATAGCCGTCTGTCTGAATCTGGCGTTCCTACACAGTCCTTGGCTCACAAACAGTGGTGCTGACTGCACCACACAACACTATGTAGCCATGGCGATGAGCAAAACAAAACAGCTCTCCCTTCAATGTAATAGGGTGCTCCCTCAGAAGCCCTCGGAAGCTTGGAAATGCATTAAGTCTGCCTGAACCACTTTGACGGTGTTCCCATTTGCAGAGCCATGGCTGTGTAGAAACACCAGATCATTGTTTCAGCACACAAACAGGGGAAGTATAGAGTGTAGAACTAGCAGAGTGTCTCTTCCCCTACTAGGCTGTGGTTGCTAGGGACAGGGACAGAGATGTACTGCGCATGCTTTAGCAGTTCTGCTCATTGTACTGGCACAACAAAATTGGTCATTGTTGATATTGGTATCTATACATTTGAATATGAGTCAATCCTTCTCATGGGATATTTGCCTCTCAGGCTCTGTATCTTTCTCTGTGATTGGACAGACCAGTGAGGTACTGGAATATGCAAACGCAGGCAAATGTTTCACGGATGACAACGAGAAAATGATTTGCCCCGGGGAGAAGAGCCCTCTGTCGTCTCAGAGGATATTGTGAGCCGTCAGAGATGATATGCTGACAGTCTTTTCAAAGTTGTATTCATTCTGTGGTATAGTGAAGCGCAGGTTGGGTTAATCACGCTGTCTCAATTCATGACGATTTTAATATTTGCTAAGATAGAAGGGAAACAACAACTCTGACATTTTAACTGGGTGCCTCCGAACAACATGGAGTACACATTTAGAGCAGTAACTCGCAACCCCGGCCTCATCATCTGGAGAGTTGAGGTAAGGTTTAAAGCCGTACAATAAACAACAATTTTTCACCAGGTAAATATTAAGGTTCTAACATAGTCATTATTGAGCCTCCCTTGGTTGTCTGATAACATCAATCATGACTGTTTTAAGCATAATAAACAGGCTTTGAAAGATAGCTGAACACTCAAACTGCTATTTGAAAGAGACTAGTTGTTATGCAGCTTTGATGTAACGTTAATGGATGGACTCTTTGCAGCGTTCCAGAGAGTGGAAGATCTATTTTTTTTTATAAATGGAAATAATAATAATAATGTCTTGACTCCTCTCCCTGTCTAAAAGAAAATGGAGCTGGTGCAAGTCCCAGAGAAAGTTCAGGGACATTTTTACGAAGGTGACTGCTATGTCCTGCTATATGTAAGTCCTGGACATTGACTGACTAATCTGTATGACTAAAATGCAACTACATACAGTTGGCTATGATGACGTTTAATGGCAAAATATTAACGTTTAATTGAATTGCTATTAGTATTTGGAACTGATCTTCACACATGTATATGTACTGGATAGAACAGTGGTGGGAAATATTTAACTTGCAGTTGCTCCTTCTTACCAGAGTGGCCGCCATTTCCCCATGTTATGTGCCACACTGTACAGTACTTTTTTCTCCCTAGACCCAGAAAATGGGCAGCGGCACTCCGTCATACGACATTCACTACTGGATCGGCTCACAGTCGACTCAGGATGAGCAGGGTGCAGCTGCAGTATACACCATCCAGCTCGACGACTACCTGGGTTCCACTCCCATTCAGCACCGTGAGGTTCAAGGCTATGAGTCAGATGCCTTCCGGGGCTATTTCAAACAGGGGATAATGTGAGTCAGAATGCATACAAAGAGCAGGCAAAGCAACTTCCCCAATTAGATCTGGGTTGTCACAGCCAGAGCCATGGAAAGAACAAAAGAACAGAGTTGCGCCAACGGAAGTTCGAAATTATCAACGGTCACATGGTTCATGGAGAGGCAAAACCTATGGCAAATTTAACTTTTTTTGGTAATTAGTAATCAATAAATGCACAGATTTAGATTTAAAATAGAATTTAAGCATTTAGGCTAACTTCTGGGAACTATTTTGAGGCTCCGTTGGTGTGAAAAAAACGGTCCATTGGAGTGAACGGGGATGACACAACTCTGTTATTTCCATGGCTCTGGTCACAGCCAACTCTAACTCTAACCATGGTGTTACCAGTCAGTATAGTTATTTCTCAACTTAGACTAACATTTGAATGTTCCCAAGGGGCATTTTGGCTTACAAATGCATAACAGCATTCAATTAAAAAAAATAAAGTATAATAGATCAACACAATAAATACATATAATATATGCATTTAAACATAAACACCAAGTACACAGTTGCACCAACATCACCGTCACTATATTTCATATATATATATATATATATATATAAATATTCTGATTAAATTAAAGTGTAACTGCACCCTAAAATATGTTTTTTGAGCTGTAAACAAAGGAGTAGGACTGTTATGTGATGAGACACATCAATGATGGTGTTACTATTGACAGAATTCCTGTTTTTATAAAACATCTGAACTACGCATCATATCCATTCAAAATTACCCCAGGACCTGGCTGGTTTTCATCAGTACATTTTTCAAAGTTGTAGTGGGAGGAGTCAGGCTCAGCGCTCAGATGCAGTTACACATTAAAGATGGAGTCAGATTCAGAGCTGGGGTGCAGTTACACTTTAAAGGTGGAGTCAGACTCAGAGCTGGGGTGCAGTTACACTTTAAAGGTGGAGTCAGGCTCAGAGCTGGGG
>JAODTR010040414.1:0-19900 GCA_025399935.1 Amblyopsis rosae | reverse complement strand
ACAAATGCAGCATAATGTCATTATACCTATTACCACATAGTCAAACATAAGGTGCAATAGGTAATGGCCTAGCTAAAGTGCAATATATATATACATTTTTTTTTATTATTATTACTTTTTAAATATTAAATAGTGAGATAAGAGCATTATTATTCATATAATATATTAATTATATATATATATATATAGACAATGTAATACAGCCTTTTATAAGACAGAGCCCATAATGGTTATTCTGTATGTGGAACACTTTGCCATACAGTACTGTTTGCATCTGTTATCGTCTGGTTTATTGATGCCAACATAACTATGCGTCAATCGAAGAGAACTGTTTATGCTCAAACTCAAAGGTTCCTTAATAGATCCCAGAGTGAAATTTAAGATATCAACCATATCAATGTGCACTTCAAGCACTTAACAGGTATTACCTGCTTTCAAACTAGATTATCAACCAAATTATGACTATTGCAAAGCGCTTACTTCTCCATTTGATGAATATGAATGAATCTGAGGTACGCCAGTGCTACGTAAAAGATGGGGGGGGGGGGGGTGGGGTTGCAGGTATAGAAATGTCTATTCTTTAGACAGACATTCCTTTCCTATCACATCATCTCAACACTGGTATTTTGATAAGATCATTTAAGATAACACTACTAGAGATATGTCACTATGGGGCAAGAGTGCACAACGGAGACTTCTATGTGAACTTTGCCGAAATAACTAGCAAAAGAAAATAGGGTCTATTTGACATTGAATGCCCCAGCATTTAGAAAAGAGAGTGCTAGTCTAATGACATCTAGTGGAGCTGCATGGCGTCTTGAATTCTTTACAGTGTCGTAGTGGGCTCCTAGTTCCACTGGAATGGATTGAAGAGGCTCTGGGGACCACTGCTGTAGAGCTGCACAGGGAACATTAATTCAATCTGTGGTCAAATCCCTGTCACATCTAAAAACGGAAGATAAAATCATGGACTGGAGAAATCAGAGATGGTTGGGTGTTAAGGACTTGGTTTTGGCATAGAGATACAAACGCTTCTACCCAGGCCCAGAGGGGTCACACCGTGGAATCTTTTCCCTTGTTCTTATCCTGTCTCATTGGCTAAACCGCCTAGAGTTATTTCGCGGGTCAGGGGGTGGCGGGGTGCTGGCTGGGTTTGGGCCTAGCTGTGAAAACTCACATCCTCCCTACAGCTCCAGGGACTCTGAAAGCAGCGAGTGTCTGTGGCTCTCTCTGCCACTGGCCGACCAGCCCCGCCGAGGACTTCACCGGGCAGCGCTGGATCTACAGCCACAATCATACATCATGTCTCCCTGTTGTTTACCCTGGCCAGCGGGTAAGGATGTGTGTAGTGCGGGAGATGTGCCCCTCCCCCAGACACAAAGACAGTAGTGGGGAGGCTCGCGGGGGCCTTACAGAAGTAGCACTGAAGCCTGAGCTGTCAATTCACAAGAGGACAGGATCATTTATTTCTTAACAAATTCCCGATTCACTTCCCCCTTGCTCTGGCAGAATTACCAACTCAGCCCTGGGCCCTGACAAGTCTTCTCCTCACAATCTAGGAACTACTGTACTTAATTTAGAAATCAATTCACCAAATCAGTGGCATATTTGATTTGGCAATATCAAATATGCCACTGATTTGGTGAATTGATTAGATGGAATATTACAATATCAAATATGTCATATGACAATATAAACCTTTCTGGGATCATGAATAAAGACAGTGCTGTGGTAACAGTATTGTTAGCCAGGCGCAACTTGAAATCAAATCCACTGGGACTGGTCTAAAATCTGGCCCATAAAAGTACATTTTGGCGGATTTTACAAGTCAATTAAGGCAGAACGTGTTTGTGTGTGTTCTTCAGGCCTGGTGTGAAATCACCAAGTCTGTCTAACAGCAGAGCTCCATACGGCTGCACCACAGAACCTCCCTGACGCTATGGAGCACTGAGTGTAGACAAACTGGTGTGTTTCTTGCATAGGCGTGTGTGTGTTTGTGTGTGTGTGTGTGTGTTATTGGAAACCATTGGAAAAGCTATATGTTTTTATTACTTACTCAAGATTATGTACTCTGGTTTTCCTCAGAGAAGAGAGAATAGGTAAAGGTGCTTTAACGAAAGCCCAATTTCCTGCCTTTTCTTCCTGTCGTTTTGTTGCAAGATGTATGTGGTGTGAGTTGGAGTGAAAATAAGATGGTTATGCTGTGAAAATCTCTGTCCATTTATCACGTCACAGCCCGAGCCCATAATTGCTTTTGCAATCTCGATTTTCCAAAAGCAGCTACCTAAAGAGATCCACATCTCTTTTCAAAGCCAGAGACTCTTTTGTTTTGTTTTTAAAGACACACCATGTTGATCATACTTCTATAGTACAGAACAGGTAGGGAGTTATACATGCAATAACATTTAAATGCATAGTAAAAAAGAAAAGGTTGTTACCACCACAGCACTGGTGGCCCATGTGAACAGTAGACCCAGAATCTAACATCTGTACAATCCAGCAAACAGTAGAAGCTAGTCCTGAAAACAATCCCAAATCAGGAGTGTAGGCCAGCGCAGCAGCCCACTGCGTCACACAATGGCTCCCTTTATAACAATGTAAATCACTAAGTGGTATTGAAGTACACTCTACGCGTTCAGCTTTTCCAGATGCAATTCCATTATGGCCACACGGTAGCTCAGGACGTCCCCACTATGACACGAGGGAGTGCAGATAGTGAGGGTCTATGGAGAAATTAGGTAGCGGCGTGAAGCCTGTCTGACTTCTCTGCTCACACCTCCCCCAGTACCGGGCCCAGGGAGAGGAATGCTCAGTGAGAAACTGCTTGGCCTAGGAACCACGCTGGGGAGCACGGCCAAATTCTCGGTCAGCGTGCTTGCCTACTCTCCTATATTTTTGGAAACATCCATTATCCCAGCAATTTGCCTTAAATATCTCGGCCTGCTTCGTAATGCAGGCTGGGAGGAAAAAGACATGTCAGCTGAGCTGTGTGCGGCCCTCCATCACAGTGCTTAAAGACGTCTGGCCAGAGGAGGCAGAGTGGAGAACAGATGTGCTTTGGCAGCTATTATCACCAAGTGGCAATCACCAAGGCTCAGTGTGAAAACCAGTGAGGAACTGCTTAAAAACAAGTAGTGTTAACGACTGTACAATGCTGTCAGAATGCATATCACAATGTCCATTTCAGAACCAGCTGGTGAGGTCATTGTAAGTTCGTCCACCTTTTACACGTATTTACATAATACAGTACTACTTTAAGATCGGTAGAGGTTATATGAACACAATCTATCACAAGGTGGATTCTACCATGGGGTGATTTGCCTGATTGGTTGGTAAGCTTGTGTTGTTGTCTTTCAACAAGCTTTATATATTTTATTTTTATTTGAAATTTAGTTCAAATAATAATAATTAAGTCACATGGGGACGAGTGGCGCATTGTCAAAAGCAATCTGACTCTTCGAATGATGCTAGAGAAACATCGAGCCAAGCGCTCCAAATGAACCCACAAGCCTCGGGTTCATACCTACTCGGTACTGTAGGAGGCTTGTTTCAACCTTAGCTTCCCACTGCCCCTAAACCCCACCCTTAACCCAATGCGGTCAGCTGCACCGTAGGGAAGATGGAGGGAGAGTGTGTGTGTTTCTGAGGGAGGTTTTAGTGTGTAATTCCAGAAGCTCCCTTTAACCCCCTCCCAAGGTTTTCCTCTTTCTCAGTTTTTTCCTTTCTTTCTAACCACTGGATTTTGGACTGCATCTGTTTCCATATGGCAAACCACAGCATTCCACAAACACGATAGAATCTTTGTTGTAGAGTGTTAACAGGTTATGCTTTCCTCATTTTGACAGTTTCCCTCATTTTTGCCTGGCTATGGAATATTACTGCACAAAAAGGATGTCAGAAAACTTCAGAAGATGGAGTATAACAGGATATTAAAGGACAATGTAGACACAATTTGCAGACTGCAGCTCATGATTATAACATGATAATCATAACATGATTTGATAAGCAATATTTTACTTGTACCCTGCAGCTTTACATTGGACAATTGGTCACTGTTCAAAATCAGCCATTTTATAAAGGAACATTTGAAGGGGATGACTATGACTATATTAATAAGGTTTACCGAGGGTGTGTAACCTGTAGCCAAACTACCACTGAGCCTGTTGTCCAGTTCTGTCCTGTGTTAATGTGTGAATAATGAATTGTGACACAAATAACACCTACTGTACTGTATACCTGGCCTGTATTGAACAATTTTGATGGTAAGGGGGCTTAACTTAGCAGCACACACATACACGCAAAACAAAAGATCTGCAGTGTCTTGACCTACATTTCAACACCGAATTTAGTTAGTTCTATACTTATTGGTCTGAAACAATATTTTATTTGGGTGCGCACCACACATGCACGCTCACACACTCTTTAACAGTGGGTGGATGTACTCTATCGCAAGTAAATCTGAAATCAACAGCTGAAATTTTGGCTTAAACTGCTAATGACGAATAAGCAATAATCGCAGACTAATACATAATAAATGCATTAAAATGTGTCCTTTGGAAAACAATGTCTGACCAAAGTTCAGCACATACTGTACACGCCAGATGTTATAAGCTTTCAGTTACACTAAATGCATACCATTGCACGCAAGACCGTCTCAGACACAATCACACATACACACAAGTCTAATCTAGTGTAAACATATTGTTATTTGTGATCTCTGCTAGCCAACTGTTGGATACCAACTAGCAGCATTAGTGAACAGTTGGCCATTGATCAATGGTCATTTAGTAGTGCATTACAGGAAGCCTCTTATTTACATAGGAACTATGCTTTGCTCCATTAATATTTACATATCCTGCACTACACCCGTCCACAGATAACATTGGCTTGCTGCAGCACATTTTTAACTTATGTCAGGGGCCCCAGGGGAATAAGTGCCTAGATTTACTGACCCATAGCGCTCCTTCCCATGAATCAATGACATCTGAGCTAAGCATGCAGAGGCAGGTATAGGTCTTGTGATGATGTTGGCCTTTTGTCACCAAGTGCTTCCTTTGAAATCCGCTTTTGAAACCGGCAGTTTCACTTATTCAGCAACACCCATACTTTAATTTCACCAGCTGTGGATACAATCCCAGGATGCTTTTCAGTAGGGCACAACATATATAATAGGAAAATAAAAATGTACAAACTTTACTACATACATAATAAGTGAAATGTTTCAGAGTCAGTCAATCCTATATCCCTCCCTGTCACTTTCAAAGAAAATCAACCGGCTTGCCTGCCTGGCATATTGAAAGCATTTCATGTATCTTAATACAGCCTTATTTAGTCATAGGATACATTTACGTTTTAAGAATACAGTATACAGTAACTAAACATACAGTATATATATATAAACTGTATGTTTCTCATGAATGCTTTAAACTCTGAAAGGGCTGGGATAGCAGCAGTCCACCAAGTATGCCAGCTGTAGGATGTGGGGCTTCTGTGTTAATACGTACTTAGTGTAAGCTATGCGTACAGTAGCGCATGCTAACAAATGTGGATGCAGCCTAAAACATTCTTGGGTATTCTGAAGTATTCATTATAATTAATCATATTATATTATTAAAATAATACAATATTTTATATGGTAGCTCAACAACCAGGAGAGGAAAGATTAAGGAGGGTTTGAACCTGCAGGCCACACTTCTAACCTCTGACCTCAGGTAAGTCATGTAAGGCTCCAGACAGCTAGACAGATAATCAAGTTCCAACACGTGATGCTAACAGGGGATTTCCAAAAGACTGCCACAGGTAGGCTACATAAACCACATATCACTCCAATATGAATTTTAAACGCTCATGATATACTGAGCGCCCGAGTGTACAGAGCCTGTGGATATATCAGAGCACTCACACTTTTGTTTATGTTTGCAATAAGGAGAAAGAGGACAACAGGTTCACGCAAACAAACCGTGTGATTGATCACATTCACTCAGGTATAATGTGTAGTGTGGGCCAAGTGTGTTTTCATGGCATTCATAGCAAGCTCCATGTTGGAGTATGCATGGTAATTAAACATGTGGGCTGTGCTTTCTTCCGTGTCAACTGAATAGCAGTATTTCATGAATAAACAATTGGTGGGGGGCAGGGTGGCTCACAAGACAATGAGAAACTAGATTGATGGAGAGGAAATAAAACATGTCCTGTAAGGTAGCTTTGGTTGCCTAGCATGGGGGTCAGGTGGAGATGAGGCTGGGAAAGAAGAGAACATTTGAGTTTTGTGAACATTTCTATAGGTCAAATGCTGGTGATGCATGATTGACAGACATACAACATAAAACTAACACTAGAGTCAGTGATTTAAAGGGTTTAGTAGCATTTAGGTATCACACTAGGGAGACACACTATGGAGACTGACTATATATACTCTTTCCCAGAACTACAGCATGACTTTTTATGCTTCAACCCAATTTGCACTAAGGCAGGAATTCCAGGCAGCGTGCGTGAGTCACTTTCTACTAGCATTTTCCTAATTCATACTGCCTGTCTGCTTGTCTGCCTGCCTGCCTGCCTTTAAATAGCACAAAGAAATGTCCAAATGACTTCATTATGGCTTCTCTAAAAACCCCATGTCAATACATGATATGATATTTTCAAAATAAATCACTTAAAAGTGCCTTGGTGGCAAGTGTGTCCTCCATCCTGAAAACCATACAAAACCACTGACGGCAGGGACGGACCACCAGGCCGAACCGGCTGGTGGTCAGGGAAGATACCAGTGCCCCCCCCACTGAGCCTAGTGTTAGTTGAATTCTGATTGGCTCAACAGCAGAGTTTTCAAATCCAATACAAATATGCGTATGCTTTTCCTTTTACATTTTAGTTTCTTCTCCAAATAAATGGAGAGCAGGTGAAAAGACAAGTTAAAATTGGTTCACCCCATTGGCAGATTTTTTTGCTCAATACAAGACAATTTGGTTAGATTTAAGAATATTTGACTATTTTCTAGGCTTAGCTAATTCAACTGATATATTATTAAAAAATGTCTAGGGCTATAGGCTACAGTTGGTACTAGCCTAGCTAATTAGGATTAGGTTCTTAACATCTGTGGTTTAAGATTCTTTTTTTGGTGCTGATTCAAGCACACTTCGAAAAATATTTAATACATGTACACCATGTTGATCAGAAAAGGTGCATTTTGTTGCATTAAAATTCACCAGAAGGCAGGAAATTAAGTACTAAAACATATTGGAAGAGGATCCCCAGACCCCCACATAATGTGGACCTCCCCTCAATGTTCAAATAAAACCGAGGCTAAATCAATGCAAATACAGACATACATATTCATGTAGCCTGTTAATTGTTAAACGCTGGCTGCATTTTTGGATTTAGAAGGCTCTGTATACAAGTATGTCATTTTTCTCTAAAGGTCTGACAGATTTGCCCCTTGTTCTTAATGTGGGAGAGATGACTAAATTATATTAAAAAATGAAAACCAAAATAAAAGGCAAAGAGAAAGGGGCTATATCTACAAAATCAAATGGCACTACTGCTACTAGTTTATTATAATAGATGGTGTTTTTGGCAACAAAGGCAACAGATGGTTCAGTTCCCGGGCCGGTCGGTTTCAAAGTCCCGGGCCGACCATGATTAACGGTGAACTTCTCCATAATATTGTCTGATGTGTCTATCTCCCTAGTAAAATGACACCAGCTTCCTACCTGCAGAACCCTTCTGGTCTTCATCTCATGGATGGGCACAGGCAGACACGAGAACTGCCCGAGCCCAAGCAAATATTACAAAAATTGCTTCTATCTTTGGTACCAACACTTTAGTCTACCTCAGTCGACTAGCTATACCTCAAGTAGTGCTTGGAAACAATAACAATGAACCATAGTCAAACAAAAGCCTCATTCATACCAAATGAAGCTGAGCTGGGCTCTGATTTAGAGATATTTCACCAGGATTCTAACTATATCCTTTTCATTGTGTTTGTTTATTTAGTGCTGTGGGATATGCGATGGTATACGTCCTGTTCAAAACCGATTCATTGTAATGGTTTGAAAATAGCAAAGACAATTAAAGCAAAATGAAAGGGGAAGTGTCGAACCGGTTGGAGTGCTTTACATTCCATAAAACTAAGTGCTGCTCTGATAGGCCACCTTTGGGAGAGAAGCCCTCTTCTATTTGCAGCTGCAAAAACTATCTATAAATACCAAGAGGAAGTGTGTGTGTGTGTGCACGTGCCCAGTCATGCGTAATCTCAATTGTCATCAGATCACAATCAGCTCACTGCCCAGCTGATCTCAGTGACCAGACTGCTCATCTGATCAGGGCAAAGCAAAGGATTGGCCAATCTAGTCAGGGCGCTTATTTAAGTGTCCTTAGCCTACACCCATTCTTAGCGCTTCCTCTGCAAGCTTTTTTGCATCCCACCTCCTCCTTTAATGCTGTGTTTGATTACTTAATGGCACAGTGTCTGCACCCTATGGGGGTATTTTTGCTGCTCTCTCTTGCACATGGAAGGGCAGGGAGCTCCCAGAACAGAGCCATACCTCCAAATATAAATAATGCGATGCAAATAAAATTCTTCTTTAGACTATAGTGATCCTGACTGAACTCTTATTAATGTGTTCTGACGGAACGCGCTGTACACCTGTCATCTGACAAGCACGGTTGTATTCATCACTCCTCGCTTCTCACTAATGCAGGACTGTAGATGATGGTTGTGACTGTCCCTCAGTTGCTTCACTTGCCCTCTGCTAAAGGCCTTTCCGTATCTGATAACATAGCACACAATGTTCCTCACTTGGGCATACGTCTGCCGCACCTCCAGGACCCCAGCCGAGGACTGCCCCCATGTCGAATTGTAGCAACGGAGGGTCCACAGTTGAAAAGGAGCCCAGTGCTGAACCTGCAGATCGCCTTACGCCACCACTTCCTGCTTCCGACCCGCCGCTCACAGGCGGCCTTGTATGCCCAAGACGAAAAAAAAACAAACGGGTTCAGTCCACGCTAGGCCGAGCACAGGACCTTATTCATCCTCCCTGGAATGCTCCTCCCTTTGTCGCCCCCCTTTCTTTTCAAATATTCCGCTGATGAGGCTGAGTGCACTGCTTCTGTCAGAAGTTGCTCTCTCTGTCTGGTGCACGTAAGAGGAAAAGACTACAGATGAATGCACAGTTATGAAGGTGCACCATGGGTAAATTAGTTGTGTAGCTTCGTGCACCCCTGCCAAACACAAAGCCATGTCAAGTCAAGTTGGATGGGATCGCAGTGAAGCAGGGGGTAAATAAGAGGCCCAGGTGAGTGAATGTGTGTTTGTGGGTTGTGGGTTAAACGTGTGTACTGCTATTCCTGGAATGCTCACCTTGTACCGTTGGGCCTGACCACACTGGACAGGAGGATGGGGAGTGGGCTTCCATTAAGGTGGGTTATTTGTGCAGAGGGCCTGCCCCTGTATAGGCCAGAAGGGCAGGGTTATTTAAGATTCCTGGGGAAATGGCAAAATGGCCAGATACATCAAAAGGTAAACAAACCCCGGGGCATTAATGATCAGTCTGGCATAGGACTGGATGTTTTTGCTTCTGCACCAGTGCACACGATGTGGAAGTCTGTTTTCACTACTGTCCCCGTCGCTTCTACCCTCGCTCATTGGACATGGCCTTGTTTTTCCACTTTGGACGCATTATAACAGCACCTGATATGTCCACCCTACCAGGGGGATAGAACAACATTGAGCTGGCCTGCTCGCTGGGCTTCCCCTTGGATGTCAGCCTCAGATGAGAGCAAGAAGAATGATGCTCTGTATGGCCCCTGCAAGAAGCCATTCATCCCACCACAGCTCTGCCACTGAGAGCGGGCGGCGCTGGGCCCGTGGTGCCTAGAACAGAACCAGTACTGATCCAGTCCTGCTGTTCTGACACCACACAACACCTGTATTGATGTGCTCCATGGTGGACGGTGATGCAGAGACAAAATGGCTACTGATTCAGATCACACCACCTCAGATTAAGGTGCAGACAGTCACGGGACTCTGTAGTCCTGGATGAACACCTGCACTGATTCAAACATGTAGACACACCAATGTCCACAGCTGAATCCCTGCAACGACACCATTGCTAAGCCGGTTCTGTCGAGGCATTGCGGGGTACATAGCAGAACCAAACCAGTGTTTACAAGACTCATTCCTAGCTGATCAACAAACTCAATCAACTCAGACTACACTGCCTCCTGGTTGCCATTGCCTTGCTTAAAACAGGAGGTGTCATTATAGGAGCAGACCAAATCCTATCAGAGAACACTCTATTCCCATAGGCCTGCGCAGGCTTACTGGAGAACAGTGCTCGAGACCTTGATATGAGAATGTGGGTTCTGTGCCCCTTACAGTAACCTTGCCCTACATCCCCACCCTAATGCCAAAGAGAGACTTGGAGAGAGTGGGGCTGTGTACATTAGCAGATGTTTTTTAAGCAAAGTTTTATGGAAAATATACCGTTTCAAGAGCACTTAATACATGGAAAATTTTATTTATATAAACCATAATGATAAAAAAAAAAAAGATCCTGTTGTCAACAATTCTTCTGAGAGGAGACAGCATGAATGAATATGATTTATACTACAATTCAGGGGAACCAAAGTGCTTCTGAGAAGAGCACTTTCGTTTCGTTTACAGCAGCTTCTGTAGGCTATTACTGTAGGCTATTCCCTGAACAGCATCTGGATTTTCTATACTTTTTGCTTTAACATGCTGCTATCGATAGACACTCACAGAACAGCTGTAAGAAAGTATTACAAATGTGTTGCTGAAGCATCTGCTCAGGATATACCAGTGTTTAGGGTGGTGGACTCCCAGCCTAAAGGTCCTGGGTTCGCTGCCCAAAATTCCCTGACCTCACCTGTAGACATGTCATCTATCCTCGACCTGCTCTTTGTACTGGAATAGTCTGATGGTGACATCATGTATATGGTCTTTTATGGTGGAGTAACCCCGTCCTCCGTCTTATGAATCATACTTTCCCTCTCTGTTCTATTATTACAGCTGCTCCACTAGCAGATCTGCTTGAACGCTTTCCTCCTCGGCAACTGGAGAGCTCCGAGGAACCCAAAGCGTTTGGAGACTCAGTTTCCCACAGTGCATTTGCTACCGCACACACCCTGCATAAACAACCAGCACCCGCCCCTCTTGACCTACACACGCACACGCACGTCTGCCAACGTGTGTGTGCGCTTTCATGCTTAATGAAACACACACATGCACAAATATTAGATACTGCACGTACAAACACACACTCGCACACGCACAAACGCACACACACGGAAGCTTTATCGAAAACTTGAGTAATGATTTACAGGCTATTGCACTTTGATTTAGCCATATTAACCAAGGGAATATGTTTTCATTAAATAAGAACGTGAAACATTATTAGACACTAGTCACTAGAGCAAAGCTTGAAGTTGAAGTTGAAGATGAAGTTGAACACATCTGAGCCATTGTCATAGCAACGACCATATGGCTGAACGAGAGGCCAGGGACTTTATGTATGCTTGGGTGATGAGACTTCAGGTAACCTTACTGCCCTTTGTCAGGGGGAAAATGTATTTTTACATTGAGCTCACTTGCTGAATGATCACATACTATACATGACAGTATACACTGTAGTGTAGCTTACATGAGCATCTACTGTACTAAGATGGGTCTGCTTTCAGATAAACACAGTCTAGCACAAGAAACAAATTTGTGCAGACCCTATTGTATCTGCTATGTGACTGTTGCACCCATGGGTATCTCTGATGAATAAACCATTTGGCCTGGCTGTTAAGATCGGAAGTCTTGTCACAGTTCATTAGAGGGCCTAGACGTTGGGACAAGCCGGGGTCTGTAACCAAGGCTGTGCTTAGTTCAACACCCCCTAATACCAGCTTCACACAGTTCAGCTAGAGAAACACTCTGAAAGAGCTCATGTGCCCTCCCCTGCACCTTCCTGCTCCCCCCGAGCCAATTCATCATGCCGGGATCGCGTGCCCAACCATTTGTGTTGGCACGGTCTGCATCCCTGGGCCAGGAGGAACGACATTAACATAGGCATGGCGGCGGCCTGGGTCACTAACATG
This sequence comes from Amblyopsis rosae, assembly GCA_025399935.1. Classification (NCBI taxonomy): domain Eukaryota; kingdom Metazoa; phylum Chordata; class Actinopteri; order Percopsiformes; family Amblyopsidae; genus Amblyopsis; species Amblyopsis rosae. The sequence goes on along the minus strand of JAODTR010040414.1, from coordinate 7,798 downwards.
CACCCTGAGCTTGATTAAAGATGCAGGCATAAGTGTTAGTGACCATTTTCAGAAATGTGAAGCTCTTTCATAGGTAAAGACAATGAAAGTTGTGTTTTTGGTTTATGAGAAACTCCTGTTCAATAATCATTGACTGGCTTCTTCAAGCCCACGGATAGTGTGTTGTCTAAACTGCTTTTACATGCAAGTGCAGGTTGCAAATGCAAACAGGTGAGAATCTCCCCGTGCAATATACCAACCCCAAGAGCAATTTTTTCTGTTTTATTTCCCAAAGGATACACATTTTGTAGCACTTTCTGGAAGTTCATGCACCAAAACGTATGTGTAGGAGTATGTGCTACAGTTCCAAGGAATCTAGATAAGGAAATACCTAATCTAGCCAATGACGAGCCGCTCTCTGTCTTTTACTCGTTCACATAGGGGAGTAGGGCGTAATTAAAATGAAATACACGGCAGTTAAGTTTTGAGAGGATCTGGAACGTTACAAACATTTTTTTGACATATCCCACTGAGTGGGAATAAAAAATCCCCTCCGGCCGTTCACTGGGTCAGCGTCGGCCAACTGCAGAGTTAGTGATGGAAAAATCGTCAAGGACACACATTCTTATCTGCTCTTTGAAATCCATTATTTTCTTCCGCCCAGGTACGGTACGTAAGGGCAGTTAGTCCTGTATGCATAATGCCACACTTTTTACACTGTAATAGAACTTGGACATGCTTGCCTCCTAACAAGAGGATTTTATGAATGATGTCTGGTTAGTCAGCCGGTTGGCCTCCTGCCGCCATCATCTGCTTATTCTTCTGGCACCACTACGTACAACATGCAACTAGGCTGGTCAGTGATGCAATCTCTACAGACAGCAAGCTGATGTTTCGTTGTGAAACACAAAGATATACAGTAGATTCTGTACATTATTTAACAAATGACATTACTGCAGTGAAAGGCAGCACCTAGTTTGTGATGATGTTGAGTTCGGGCCAGGCAGCATATTTGTGTGATTTAACCCTGAACTGAAAGACCCTGTAAGTCCTTTACTGTATCAGCTACATGTATGCTGGGTAATTGCACAGCTGCAATCATGTCCTTGGCAGGCGATGCATTGCTCTATGTCATCTGCGAAAACGTCTGTACAAATGTAATCGCCGGCAATCTCACTGTGTGTGTGTGTGTTCAGTATATGCAGCTGCCCACCCCAGGTTGTGATAGAGAAGATGGGATGCACACCTGTGTGTGCTGGCATGTGGAGCTCAAGCAGGCCGACATACAGTACAGCCAGGCCCGCACCACGGGTCACAGGGAAGGTGTCACGCCCAGGCAGAGCTCTGTGGGCGTCACCTGCAGTCTGTTTTGCGCCCGACGGCATGCATATGGCGGTGAATTAAGACCTCACATTTCAAGGGTGATCTCAATGTCCTGGCGGCAACGCCGGCTATTTAAACAACCCGTCTCTGCTTTGTTAGAGGCTTTTCATAAGGCTTTGGCACTGAGCATCAAATCCACATCCCCACGCAAAACCTACCCACACTGTCTTGTTCCATTCACTTTACTGGAAGTGGAGGGGGAAGAATTACAGAGCCGCTAAATGGACGGGGATCAGGCTGGGTGGCTGGCCCCAGCCATACAGTAGTGACGTTGTGAGTCAGCCTCGGGGTGGGGTGGGGGGGGGGGGGTGGGGGTGAACCTTTGAAAGAAGTGCTGTAAAATACTGTCTGTTATTCCATATTTCCAAGGGCACTAGGTGCTTTTATGGCCGCACCAAGACTCACAAAAGCCTGGAGGCCAAGCAGGTTTGTAGGTTGTGCTGTAGGGCCCGGTCTGGCTGACTAGGTGCAAGGGAACAGTTGACAGCATAGGAGTCTATCCCTGAGAGTCCTGAAACCACTTCTATACACTCCCCTCTTCTCTACTCTCTGCAAACCCTCCAGGCAGTCTCCCTATGGAGACAGACTCTTGAAGAGGGCAGCAGACAAGGGCATGTGTGTGTGAGGATGCAACCATATGTGCGTGTGTGTTTGTGTGTGTGGGGCATATTTTTAGACTGAATGCAGATTATAAAGCGATGGTTTTTCCGCTCTGCCCGTCCTGATTAAGAGTTCCCATCCTTCACTGAGTCAGGCATTCTCCGTGGGGGTTCATCAGGCAACCCTCCACTCTGACACACTGCCCAGGCTCTGTCTAAATACTCATCTTCTCCACACTGACGTCATTCCACAGCAGACCCCCCTCCCCGCCCCCACCTTGAGCTGCTCCATCTGTGCTGCACGAGAAAGCGGGGGTGAGTCACCGCTTTCGACACACACATCAAGGGGGAGAACGAGGAAATAAAACACGCCGTCAGAATGCACACACACACACACACAAACACACATCTGCTGGAGGTAAACAAGCCCAAGACAAGATTACACACCCTGACTGAAGCTCGCCTCGTACGACCTTGCCTCCCCGTAAAACACCAACTCTCTCTCTCTCTCTCTCACACACACACACACACATCCAAAACAGCTGCAGGGGCGTGAGCGAGGCATCAATCAGGACCCTGCAGTGCCTGCGGGTGCCGAACCTCGTCCGGGAGCCTGGGAGGTGACGGAGCTCGGACCGACTCCAAACTCCAGAGTTTTCCCTCCTGTCTTGGCAGTAAGGATGCCACCCCCACCCCCCTCCCTCCCCCATCTGAGGCACACCCACACATACCTCATCTTTGGCCCGCAGTGGCGAGCTTGAGAGGGGGAAACACGGCTCTGTGGCTTTTACGAGGCCTCCTCGTATTGACCCGTGCCTGCGTCTAGAGTCCACCTCTGGCTACTGTTAGCCTGCTCGCGTTACCTTACGCGCATTCCATTCAAAATGCCTGTTTTTAGAATCGCAGGCATTTTCCCCACTTTTAATTTGAAGTCGGGAGCTCTTGTATATCGTGTGGGATTCGGCTGTACTGAGGCCAGGCAGGAAATCTTTCATTAAAAATCACTCAAGCTCCATCACGACTCACAGAGAGCCCGCTCGACTGAGATCATTAAATAACAGCTTTTCTTCGTCGTCGTCAGTACAATCGGCCTTTGTGGGAACGGAGCTGGGACGCAGCGATCGAGATAAATCACGGTGGATATGCGGAACTTAAAAAGCGTCTGACAGCTACAATAACAGAAACCTGTGAACTTGTGCACACTTTAAACAGACACTCAAACAGAGCCAAAACCTTTATCCCCAAAGCTTTCATGATGTCATGAAACCTGTGAGGTGCAAACAGAGGAGAGGTTGGTGGCAGCTGTAAAAGACAGAAGACAGAAAGTGATGGGGAAAATGCGGTTTAATCACAGAAGCTTGCCTGGTGCCAGCACATCAAACCACTTCAAGCAGGCCTCTAGTCAGGGTTTTTATGGATGCTTTTGGGGCTCTCAGAAACGAGGAACACAAGCGCTAATTGACAATCACATAGAAAGAGATCTGCGCTGGATCACATGCTGCGTTATCCAAAACATATGGCTGGAGCGAGACAAGAACCAGTCCACAGAATAAAATACGAGCAGGCAGACACAACAAGCCGCTCTCCTCATCTCTTTAGCACACGTTTCGTTTTCAATGGGATTGCTGCGGAAAGAGTAGAAGGCACAAAGTCAGCAGGAATTGGGAAGCCCCCTCCCCCGTAATAAGGGGTTGGAACAGAATCATGTTATTTCATAACCAGAATATGAGTGAGGTATCGAGCTCCCTTTGGCAGCTCTGGCTCAGGAAAACCCGATAGCAGTAGCACATACTCCGCTGGACGTATTAGCACATGGAGAGCCTGGACCACAGTGGCAGGGGCCTTCAACAAGCCTTACTGCAGCACTGCAGCCGGGGGAGGGTAGTGTCTGGAGACATGGGGTGGGCAGAAGATGAAGTATGGCAGAAGGAATACGTTGTTTGGGAACAGGCAGAGTGGGAAAGATCATATCAGTGTTCTTGGCTGAAAGTCGCACAGTGTGGGGATGGGCTGCCACACCCATCCCCCAGGTCAATGCTAGCATCTACAAGACCTGTAATCTCCCCATAAGCATGCCTAAACTCCCCTAATAAAGCATACCATGCACTGTCAAGCATTCGTGGTCCAGGTGGATTATCTGCCTGTTAGGTGTCCTATTGTTGGAGGGAAAGTGAAAGCCTATTCATAGCTGCAGAAGGGGATAATAGCCTTTCTGCTCGAGGGCAGTGAAGCATTTATGTTTTTAACATACCTGGAGGTGAATCTTCTCAAGAAATATCTCCCATTCAGTGTCAGGTCTAGGGACATAGAGTTGTTGCCTTGCATTTTCTTTTTCTTTTATTTATCTGAGACATTGTCCAGTAAAGCACTGAAAGCCTGGCTTTAAGCTATGACTACACCATGGTTAGTAAATAATGAAAAATCTCAATTGTTGAACTGTAGTAATGAGTCGTTTGCAAATGATTTGTTTAAAATGAACTCATCTTTTACTGACTAGGGACTCATGATGCCTTTTCATGCAAACAAGTCGTCTTTGATTATTGTAGAGCACCACCGCTGCAGGGATCACCAAAGAAGCACAACAAACAATCCTGTTTCTACCACTGCTGCAAACTAAATGGGCGTACAATACTGTACTCTCTCTGAATTAGACTGCAATTTGAGTGAGAATAATCTCCAGTCTTTCATTAATTGTTCACATGATATGGACACACCGACCAAAATGAACAAATACATCTGGATCATTGCATCTTTCATTTATTGCTCACGTGACTACTACTACCATTAAGGACTAGGGATGCAACGATTAGAAATGTTGATTGTACGATTATAGTCTTAGGAATAATCACGGTTTCACGATTATTATGCATGAATTTCACAACACCAGCAATGTCGTTTTGGAGAGCGATGTAATGCCCTTTCTCCTGCTTTACTGCCAATGGCCCAACTCTTAACTCACTGCTACGTCATTGAAAGTTTCCTCTGGGGAAAACAAATTATACTAACCTGTGGGGGGAAAGTTAATGGGGACAGGCTATTTTCAGGGGGTTTCATGGACCTGCCCCTGGAATATGTATTAAAAACATTGGTCCTGGTGACATTTCTTAAAAGGATAAGCTTCAAATAAATCTGTTATATAGTTTCCATCCCCCAGAAATGACCTCAATGTATAATTGCATTTTGATGTCTGGAATGTCTCTGGTATGTGAAGGAAATATAGCTGTATTTCATATAGATATTCAATTAACAGAGTCAGCGTTTCAAATAATCCGTTCTCCACTACAGTGTACTTTGTTTACAGCCTCTAAATGTGCATAGCTCTGCTGCTGGAAAGCCAAAACTACAGTATCACTGTCAGCGAGTCGCAATGGACTTTGTATAAACAATTCATTATTGTCTTCTCTGCACTTTTTGATCGAGTTATTGAAGCCATAAATTAGAACATTGGTTTGATGTTAACACTTATCAAACCAAATGACGACCTGACGTTAACGTAGGGCTAATGTTCGAATATTAAAGTTAGCAAACCAAAGACAATAATATAATTCAGGCAGGTTTGACGTTGGATAAGTTAAAGTTCCTGACACTCGACTTGCTTCATTGCTGTGGCTGGAGGTGATACGCGCGCAGGTAGGCCCTGTCATTGTAATATGTTACAGCAGTATAATATTAAAATAAACTAAATGATGTCGCTTTTAAAGGTAATTACTGGTCTACTAGCTTAACTAGTTGTTTATAGCTAAGGCATTCTATCTTCCTCGCAGTTTGTCATGCACTCCTGAAGTGAAGTTGTCTGAAGTTGTCAGAGTTGTCTCAAATGGATACATTCTCTATTTACCGTACTGAGAAAATCTAGTGTTCTTTCCAAAGTTTACTTAAACTAAGTTTGATAGAAAAAGGTAGTTACCAGACAGTTTGTTTTGGTGCGGCGTCATTCTGTCATGGCGTAGCATCACAACTCACATTCAATGATGTTGCTCTAATGACAGCATGTGCCGCACAGCATTTTTCGAGTAATTCTTATTTGTTACATCTGCAATCTGCAGATTGCACCTGGCAATGTTTGTTTTATTGTCCTCACTGTGCAACTAAAATGTCCCTATTTAGAGAGTGAGGAAAGAAGGTGCACGCAATATACATATATCCTTAGCCTAATTTATTAAATTTCTATTTAAACTAATTATAAATGATTGACTATTAATTGCTACTGCAATTTTATAGATAATTTACAATAAGCATGTCAGGCAGTAGGCTACTTATATGTTATGCCCATTCTCCCCTACTCACTGTGTTTCCTTACTTCTCCTAACCCCTATGCGTAGGCTTGGTCTGGTCTAGTCATATTGTCTGTAATAACGGCGTCCGCGTCGGCACATGTAGTCAGTAAAAATGGTCAGTAGCTACTTTGAGTTTATAGCCTACCGAATGAAATAGATCTCTTCTAAAGTGGTGTGCATTATTTATCTGCTCATATAATTTGCGCAAAAGATGGACAGACGGCAACTGTCATCAGCTAGCGAACAATCATATCATGGTAGGCACCGTAGGCTACAGCAAAGTGCGTGAGCACGAGCAGTAAACTATAAAGTTGTTTCCTTTTGCTGTTGTTTGCATTACGTTAGCATAATGCATTGATTGCATTGCCAGATCTATGTAGACATTGAGACGGTGTGATACAGCCAAGGCACGAGTGTATTTTGCATCTGTGTGTGTGTGTGTGTGTGTGTGTTTGAGAGAGAGAGGGGAAGAAGAGAAGTAAGGTGATCCTTATCACAGCAATTCGGCAAGCCTCGGAAACAGCATATTACGCAGTGTTTCACTACATATTTATAACTTTGTCTGAACGCTGCTTTGACACTTTTTCACCACTTTTTATACATTTTCATCACAATGCCTGCCAAACATTGTGATGCCTGTCAGCAATCGGCGATGGACGATGGCATCGTCTATCGGCCCAACCCTACTTTGATCCATGCATACACACAAATATCTGATAAAATGGGAAACTGCGAAGTTAGAAACTCAAGAGATGTTTTGAAACTACTAACATTTTCAAAAAGGATATTGAAATATAACCTCTCACTTGCAGCAGGGACGTCACTGAATGTTACTCAGCAAATTAATTAAACGCTGTAGTAAACGTGTTCTCTCAAAAGAATAGTATTGACAGCCCTATGCCAGGCCCCCTTTCCCAAAATCCATTGCTTTGTGTGTGTTTCGTGCTGAATATAAATTTTAAAGTTGTATATTTGCATTTTAGCTTAAATGTTGCTTTAATAGTTTCAGCGTGTTGGGGAAGAACAGTAACTCTATTTTATACATCAACTGTGCTATTGGTTGGATACCAATACAGAAAGTTCCATATTGAATGAAGTGCTTATATACTGACTATATGTACATAAAAAACAGTTTTATATGGGTGAACCTTTCCTTCATACAACTTTTGACTATATATACACGTTCGTGCTTTTTGTGTGTTGAGTTGTCCTTGAGCAAGACACATAACCTTAACTGCTTCTGGTGGTTAGGTGTCTCCTTACATGGCTGACATGAACGTGTGTGTGTGAATGGGTGAATGTGAGGCAAATAATGTACAGTGCTTTGGATAAAAGTGCTATATAAAGGCAGTCCATTTATCAATGAAAATTAATTCAGGGCTTTTCAGTTACCATTTATAGGCAATTGTGGGTGTTATATGGATGGGACAAGATGCTTGTTCACGTGCAGTAGATTTTGATTTATAAATGAAAACCGGCGTGGGATCCATCCATCCATCCATCCATCTTCATCCGCTTATCCGGAGTCGGGTCGCGGGGGCAGCAGCTTCAGCAAGGGAC
>JAODTR010040405.1:0-19904 GCA_025399935.1 Amblyopsis rosae | reverse complement strand
GGAAAGAATGTGTGAGTTTTCATAGAAAACATGAAATTGTCTGGGTGACCCCAAACTTTTGAACGGTAGTGTATGTCAAGAGAAAGAGTCACTATTCAATTATTCTGGCCTATATACTGCATAAGAAGCAACTCAGAAGTTAGGCAATACTTTCAGGCTAGACCTCATGTTGAAGTAACACTAATAAGAACTGCAAACAAAATGTGTTACCTAAGGTGTGTTAGAAGAGCCCCACCCAAGCACTGTATAGAGTACAAAATCACTGTCCTCTGATTATCATAATGCATAATTCTAACAAACTAACTTATTGTATTTATGATCATGTAAATGACAGATGCAGGCTTTTAACTACTACAACTAACAGTGACATCTGAGACTGCAGGCAGAGGGGTGGGGCTTATCTGGTGATCACATTAAAAAGGCTACTTGTAGATAATAATTCAGCATGTATCTCCAGATAAACAAGATCACTGTATTATATGAAATAATTCAGACACCTAGACTGAATTGGAACTCACCCGAGTACCTGTCTGGCAAATGTCACCTGTACCTGAATCTGACACACAAAAAAAAGAAACATAAAATTGTTGTTAGAACACTGTGGTGAAATTTGTTTCATATACAAGATTCAACCGACATTCACATTGTACCTCCGTCCAGGCTCCCTTACAAATTTAGGGACCGTGGTAAACGGGTGAACAGGACAAAAAAGGAAATGTCAGCAGGCGTTTAAAAATGTTATTAATGGGAAGAGTAACATTTTCCTAATGCAAATTATTCAAAAAATGTATGCTTAGTTATTCAAGTCTTGTTTGGTGAATAACGTCTTTATCGATTGACTAAAACGTCTTTATCGATTGATCAGTATTGGTCCAAAAAATTGACCAATATTGAAAAAGTTATTTATTGATTATAATGCAATTTTATTGATTGATTAATTATTGGTAAATCGATAATACATTATTAATTCAAGCCAACATTTTAACAACCAAGCAACATTTTCTTTTAACAATATGGCTTAGGTTTCATGTTTCTCTGAACAATTCTGAAAGATTTATTTAAATGTATTGATTATAATGGACTTTTATTGATTTATTTAATATGGGTAAATCGATAAAGACGTTATTCACCAAACAAGGATTGAATAACTAAGCCATAATTTTTTTTGAATAATTTGCATTAGGAAAATGTTACTATTCCCATTAATAACATATTTAAACGCCTGCTGACATTTCTTAATTTGTCCTGTTCACTCTTTTACGGTACCACGGTCCCTAAATGTGTAAGAGAGAACGTCGGTTGAATCTCCAATATGAAACAAATTTCACCTCGGCTGTTAAAATGCTTGTGAACTTTGTATTCCACGTCAGCGGCCCAGCTAAGTTACAGTACAGTGGGCTTAAGTATTGCGATCATTGCGATACATGTAGACTATGTAGGCTACCGTACTGTGAAAGGTTAAAACATCGACTGACTCTCCCTACTGTAAATCCGTGTCATATGTACATAAATAGAACACTCACATGACTATATTATAGGAGTATATAAAATATGTTCACAATAATCAAATATCTTCTCGTTTATACACTGTAGGCTACCGTACTGTACGAATAGTACAGAGTAAACAAAACTGTCCACAGGCTTACACTAAGCACGAGGTATTGCACCGCTACATCACTAAAGAAAAACAGTAATTTCATTACCAATGCGCTCTTGTATTCAGATCATGAATGTGTAAATGATGTTTGCATTGTTGTAAGGCACTTTCTTCCGTAAAAAGTATCCACGTTTGACGCACTACATCTTAGTAGGCTTCATTAATTTGAAACGAAAAATTGGACAGGCGGTGCTTTACGTTACCCAATACAATAAATGGCGCCCAGTTGTATCCCATTGAACATTAAATAAAGCGCACCCAATGTTTGCTCTGTCAGATTTGCAGTGCAGATCACGTGATCCCACAGAAGAATGGCCGAGCAATGATGACAACACAGAGAGGGTGAATGACAATATTTGACTTTGACTTGTCAGTCTATCAGAATATATATCTATTTTTTTGCAGTACATGTTGGCTATAATAGCTGCAATGTGACTACGTTTATGAAACACACTCATTTGAGAAAATATGTTATTTCTATCGACGCCGGTTGGCATTATACCGTAATGTTTTACTGTCATGAATGAATGACAGTATTATCTGTCTACATCATACCAAGGACCCATAACTTCATCTGCTTTTGGTTTGTTTCATTTTGACTTCAGAGTGGTTCATCGAGTATTGACGTTTATCGGTCTTCACAGTCTATTCAGCAGTGTGTTGTGGTACCTGAACGCAACTTTAAGGTAACCTCTTATTCCTATCTAGTGTCTAATTTTCTCGCTGCTTCTGCAGCCTAGTTTTACTTTATTGTAGTTTTAATTTTAATTGAACGTTCAAAATGTTCTTTCTCTTATGCAGATGTTGGATCCCAGGCTGGCTGCCATTATGGTGCCCCACCTCTCAGAATCATCTGAAAACTGCAGAAGACAGAATGTTGCGGTGTAAGGATCAGTAGTTCCTAGAATTCTTGCCTCAGAGTGGTAGAATGCTAACCTGACATGCCAGATGAATGGCTTGTGTTCACAAGTCCATCTGTGGAGCCGTACATTTAAACTGTAAAATGCAGGTGCTTTGAAAAAAATACTTTGCAATTGATTGGAGTCTGGTCGTATTCGCTGTCGGTAAACCTAAATCATGCCCATATATCTATAAACACTGACGCTGATTGGAAAGTTCAGTTTCTACAGTACTCCGACACAAGTATATTTTTATTCTATGGCGTATAATGGCGGTTGGCATCTTAGAAGTAGGTGCATACCGCCATATACTTGAGTGTGAATCAGGAGATCAACTAAACCAGTGTTCTCTAAAAACTCGAAAATGCCACCAGACACTATTCAAAGTGCCATGATGGAACACAATTAGCGCTTTGACCTGTTAACACACGGGCACTGCACTGCATAGTATAGGCATGCACCTGAGTGGTCCACAATGTAGAGATTAGAGGTAAATTGCTAATTCTGATCAGGTTATTATGCCAGTAGCCTATTATGATATAAATATTTTATCAAAGTAGGCGGATTTAAAGTAAAACCAGGCAATAGATTTGGCATAGTACCACTTATTTGTTAATCAAATTATGGTAGGAAAGGATGTGTTTATGTGGGCTCCCTTTACATTTTTTTATTTTATTTATTTTATCTCTGCACATTTGTTTCTCCTTCTTGATAGGTATAAACAGCAAGTTCTCCAAACAGAATATCCCCATTTCTAATGACAACCTTCTGTGGACCTTGATGTTCAATAGCGACAGCACTAAGGACAAAACGCCTGTAGTGTTGCTCCATGGCTTCGGGGGTGGTGTAGGCCTTTGGGCCCACAACCTGGACACTCTGTCCCAGCACCGTCCCGTCTATGCACTGGACCTGCTGGGCTTTGGCCAGAGCAGCAGGCCCCGCTTTGCCACAGATGCCCAGGAGGCAGAAGACCAGTTTGTGGAGTCTATAGAGCAGTGGAGGTCCAGAGTCGGCCTGGATGCTGTGATACTGCTGGGTCACAATCTGGGAGGATACCTTGCATCGGCCTATGCTCTTAGATACCCAGGCAGGTGGGTGGAATTTATGAACATTTTACATTTATGAACATTTGTTAATTGAGAGATTTTGATAAATAAGTATTTTTTGTTGAACCACCTACATGATTGGTGATGTTCTTTTTAATTGTTTATTTTATACACGACAGAGGAAACACAAATGCAAATTCACATTGCATTATGGGGGACCAAATATAGGAGAGAATGTGAGGCACAAGGGGTTAGCAAGTGTTCAAAGCAGTCAAACCATGTGTCTGTAATCTGTTAATTAATTCCAAATGTCCATTCCAGGTTGGTAGTTCCAGGGTAACACAATCCAAAATCAGATACTCCTCAATAATCATTCTCACACTATCAGCCACGCCTACCACTCTGTCTGAGGGAGCTCAGTGAAGGTATTAGCTGCTGCTACTGTTATTCCTTCATTGGCTCCAGCTGGCGTTCTCCAGGTCTAGAGCCAGTTGGGTATTAGTCTCAGTTCAGTAAAAATTTGAATTGAACGTTCAAAATGTTCACTCCACTGAACGCACTGCACTAGTATTATATTACGAATGTAGATTTGTGAGTGACTACTTTCCAACAGCCATTGAAAATCTACTACCCCGCTTCCTGACATGTTTCCTCGAACATTTTCAAAACGTTCTTGAACTAATTTTAAAGACGTTTGCTCCGTTTAATGGGCGTGGCGAATGTTGCTGAATGACGTGTAGGAAGTGCAGCCGCATATTTGGAACCTACCGGTGTTTTGTACATAGCCTATATGTGAGCCCTATCGACAGAGGTGGTCCATAATCTTGTGCAATGTGCATCTGTACAGCAGTAAACACAAATTCTCGCTTTGTTGTTGTTATCCATGTGAATGTTGTTCAACCTACTACAGCCCAACTCCTCCTGGTGTTCAGTCCACTGCCTTTCGCGTCCATTGACCACGTAGAAAACCTTCCACCCTCCTGAACTAGAGGTGCAAGAAATTATTGATACAGATGAGTATCGCAATATTATGTTTCGCAATACCGTATCGATTCTCTAAAACACTACTGATTAAATATAAAGAAAAAAAAAAAAAAATATATATATATATATATATATATATGTGTGTATGTAAGTATGTGTGTGTATATATATATATATAATGTTACATAATGGATAGTGCGCATTTTTTATTTGTTTACTTTATACACGTGTAGATGGTTTATGCTTTACCCCTGAAGTTGTACTTACCAGTATAATAACAACACAACCTGAGCCAGCACTGTTAAGAAGTCACAGACCTGACAAATTGAGCTCTGATGGAACAGTAGAGTATTGGTTTTTAATTTGTTCACGTTGCAGGAGATTTAAATAATTCCACATTTAAATAGTTTGATCGTTTCTTTTTAACTTCAATGAAGGGAGACTTTTTGTTCATTGTGATATTGTAGCCTTATACTTATCTTGCTTGAACACATTTCTTATTTATTTCTATATTATCCAACGGCTGTGCAGAAAAGCAGCAGCAAATCAAAAGACAACACTGGTTTTCGAGGAGACTTTAAATACCAGCTGCTTTCCTTTTAAAGGCCCAAATGACTGTAGCAGAACACCATCTTTACAGGATATAGCTACTCTGCTGTGCCTGTAGGTGCTGCCAGCCTCTGATAACAGCAAGTCCTCCAGGTTTCTCTCCTTCCATGGACTCTATCTATCCTGAGCCATCTCCTCTCACCAGTTCTCCAAGCCCTACATGCTTCCCAGCAGGCACTCTGTTCTCCCTAGGGAAGTGTGATTAAAAGTGTCCTCGATCCCTTATCACCCTCTTTCATCTGTAATGCTAAAACATTCTCTCTGCCTGTCGCCCTATTGTTATCTTGGTGTTCCAAATGACCCTTAAGTTAAAACACGAGATGCTCTAGATCGAGCTTGGCCTATATGTGCTAATGTAAACAGAACTGCTCATGAGCTCGAAAAGAATCGTTAATACTGACCATAAATATGTGTGAAACAAATAACCCTGCTGTGTTCCAGAAGATACACTTGGTTTAAAATGGCCTCTCTTACTGGGCTTTGTCCTTTTTAGAGTGAAACACATTGTTTTGGTGGAGCCCTGGGGTTTTCCTGAGCGTCCAGACACGGAAGGATCGGAGCAACCCTTGCCGGTGTGGATCAAAGCGCTGGGTGCCATTTTCAACCCCTTCAACCCCCTGGCAGGGCTACGTCTGGTCGGACCACTTGGTAAGTAATGCCGTACAACACAACACAATGCAGTGGTGCATTGCTGGGATTATTGCTTGGCATCTATGGCCCCAGAATGTGTCATCTGAGGGTTTATAATAACATAACCACTGCTATGGTAGCGTAGCATTAACTGTACTACAATTGCATCAGGCAGGATGGACACACTAACAGTGTAAGATACTCTTGTTTAGATATACTGTAACTTATTTAAACTATAAATGAAATTCTGAGACAGCTACAATGATAAATAATGATCAACTAAATATGAAAATATACTCTGATAATATTTAGCTGATTTTACTTATATTGTCTCAGAAAGAGCAGATGTTGTTTTATACAAAACATGTATTACAACGTTGTTTTTATTAATATTTTATTGAATGCCGTTAGAGTAAACGGTGTGAATGGCCATAATGCAAGCCATGTTTATACTGTCTATCCCTCCCAATAAGTGGACCTGTGCCATTCTGCAGGCCCTATGCTGGTGCAGACCCTACGCCCAGACTTTCAGAAGAAGTTCTTGTCCATGTTCAATGACAACACCGTCTCTCAGTACATCTACCACCTCAACGTACAGACCCCCAGGTCTGAGTCCACAGCATCTTGTCTGGCAGATGATGTTTCCTTGTGTCTGCCTATATTTATATTTATATTTTTTCCCTGTCAACATGAATATGGACATAAACTATAGGAGGAAGACTGTATGTTAACATTATAACTACAACTAATGGTTATTATTATATTTTATATACTGGTGTGTGTGTGTGTGTGTATATATATAATGCTAACCAATAGTAACATTATATAACTTGACTTTCTATTATACAAAATGGAAGACTTAAATTTTTTCAAATTTGGGGAAGTTGAAAATAACGTAGTGAGTAACTGAACAAACTATTGCTCTGTTACTCCAATTACATTTCCCATTGATGGTTTGTTCGATAGTTTCACAACTGGTATGGGTGTTGTGTTAGTAACATAATGCAGTGTCCCTGTGTTTGAATACCTAGTGAGATGTTGGGTGCTTTCCTCCCTCACAGTGGGGAGACAGCATTTAAGAACATGACCATTCCCTATGGCTGGGCCAAGACACCCATGCTGCAAAGGATTGGACAGCTTCAAGCAGAGATCCCCATTACCATCATCTATGGCTCACGTTCCAGCATAGACTGCAGCTCTGGCAGCGCCATCAAAGAGCTGCGGCCCAGCTCTCACGTGGAGATTGCCGTAAGTTCATCATTATCCACAGGATGAGAATTGGGCTCAGGAGTTCTACAAAAAATGTGTAGTAAAACATTGTCATTACAGCGAGGCTTAACCTTCGTCAAACCCTCAGCGCCAGCTTCCTTACACCAATATAAGATCAATGATCACACATTATAAACTCTAGTTAATCATGCATTCAGTACAGAACAAAGCGCGATAGAAACTGTAGGAATCTGGCTAGTCTGTCAATATTATGAGTTATGAGGGAATCACTGTGCCCTGACCCTCGAGGCATTTCCTGCATTTTATCTCGTGTGAATTGTTAAGAGCTTTTATTCTTCTATGCAACGCATAGTAAGTCTCACGCCAAGGAAGATCACAGCACATATTAGGTACAGTATATCGACAGCAAAGTAATGTAGTATATTAGTGTTTATCACCCTTATTTATTAGTTAGTTTGTTTATTTGTTTATTCAGATGGTTATAGCTACCAAGTCAGAAACTATTCCTCCTGGGGTCCACAAAAAACAATATCACATGAACATACAGTACAATATAAATGTCATACCCTTATTTCAAGCCCTCCTCCCTGACGTCGCTGTGAACTTTCCCGTCTTGCAGACTATCCGTGGAGCAGGCCACTATGTCTACGCGGACCAGCCTGACGACTTCAATCAGAAAGTGTTGCAGGTGTGTGATCAGGTGGACTGAAGCAGAGATGCAGTGAAGCTGGTTACTTTACGCCGGGCAGAAAATCACAGTGGTCACTTTAGTGAGTGTACAACAGCGACATCGACATTAGAAGAACCACATGCATCCCAGCCTCTGTGTGTCACTGTGAAAGTACAGTACTGTAACTGGAGTCATGTGTTCATGCAAGTTAATTTTAAGATTGCCTTTTGTTAAAAGGTATAGTTCCTTTTTAGAAGTAAATTGTGAGCTGAAGAAGAAAAGGGCTGATTGTCAGCAACCCTGCACTTATAAGTATGGTGCCAACAGGCCTGAATGTGGATAAACCCTTGTAAATATAGAGCTTGTTGTCCCATCCACCCTATTCCCATAGGGATCAAAATGGTTTAATCACTGAGAAAACGTTGAATATTGAAATGTTTTTGTGCGCCACGGACACAGGCTGTTTCCCTTAATATTTTTGGCCAAGAAATGCCAAATGTCATGTCAATTCAGTAAATAAATATTATACTATTGAGTTATTTTAACTGAAACAGAATCCACATAAATATATAATATTAGTGGGTACATAAATATGCAAAATGCTTGCCTTTGCATTTTTCCAGTAGACCTTAGTGCCTGCCCTGTGGTTTGTGGTTTTTGCTACATGATTATGATACAGAGAGAGGGAGCTTATTTTACAGTATATAATACATTAGCGTTAGGAAGCAACCATAGATTTTTGTGCTTCAGAAAAATACGACATTCCATAATTTTCATGCCCTGTGAATCTATTTGCTTTTGCTACAAATCCCGAAACAAGATTTAAGCATTTTCTCATTTCAGTTGGCAAAGTATACCATGTATCACCATGGACCTTGTGTGTTATTTAGTCATTGTAAACCTAATTTTACAACTTTGTCTACATGCCCTGTGGGAACCAGTGCCTTAAATAGTGTACTTATACTTGAAACGTGTTATTTCAGATAAATACAGAAAATGTTGTATATAGTTATATATTTGCATACATATGGAATTTTGTCAGTTTCAGAAAAATATTTATTGAAACTGTTTCTTTGTGATACATTTGTCAGCACAAAATCTAATGTGAAATGGCTTTATATTATATTAATAACATTATCTCCGTCTCATCTGGTGCACTGAATGGGCTTTGTGTCACTGTGTTCCACAGTTGTGATTCTGTGTCCTGGTCTGCATTCAGATTCTATTTGCAGAAATTGTCAATAATATTAGTTTCAACAAGACCCATTTCTTTGTAATCTAACTTGTATTAACTTGTTTTTATGTTTTTTTGTTTTGGTCATATGGTCATAATCAGACATATGATCATTAATCACATTTTGTTGACTCAAATTACTATCACAAATGGAATTGCACATGCCTTTGAGATACATAATGTTTTGTGACAAGATATGTTGATTGTCTGCCATTAACACCCACCCTTTATTGTTAACTGCAAGTTTCCATTTATATCTCATATTTAATACCCATTAAGGCAACATCTGATGTATATCTACTGAATTCTGTTTTTCAGAGTTCATAATAAATTATATGATACACAAAATACTTTAGCGTTGCCATAGGCAGAAATTACCGTTTTATCTGAAATAGAGCGCAATGCACCGCGCATGTGAATTCAAAACAATATTTGTAGTGTTTGAAATTATCTAATTTTTGAGAGGCTGTGTTTTATATTTTAGTATTCTTATTTTGATAATTGGTTTCCCCAGTTTGGGATATCATGTTTTTTTAAGCATTTTAATAGTATAATATAGTACAATATCCTGACCGAAAGCAATGTGTTTTTGTACACAATTATCTCCTCATCACCTCACATCACAATTTTCTGCGTGTGCTATTCAGTTTTCATCAGCTGCCCAATTTCTACACAGTATATGGGGCAGCTGAGTGAGACTGTAACAAAGATGTGTAAACTATTTGCTATAATGTGTATGCCATCATCTGTCTTCACTTTTTCAGATAAATAGAATTGGTAGAACCTCCGTTCTCATATGTTTAGACAGCATTGCAATACTATTTTGCTTCTCTCCTCCGGCTTTTCATTTTAATGGAGTTAAGGTGGCAGATTAGTCAATATTTTTCCTACAACTCTCCTTATCGTTTATTTCAGAGCTGTCAACAGCCTGGCAGTGAGAAAAATTATGTTGGTTTGAAAAAGACCTCTGTAGTGTCCCATTGTAGCCACTAGAGGGCAGTCATAAGTAGGTTAGGTTGAAAGGGTTGTAGATACTCGTTAACATAAAGCTTTGTATCTAATCCCATGTTTGCTTTAGTTGACCAATAACCCAAATATATTAAACTAGTTTTCAGACATGCTGGGGCTACTATGAATCCAGTTTGACAATGGAATCTCACCCCTGCCAGTAAGAAAGCATTAGGCAGGAATAGATGCGAGGGGATATTTAGGGGAGGCATCTTCCTGTTTGTCTTCAGATCCGGACTTGGAAGGACACACTAACATTTAGCACAGATATTGATCGCACAGACATCCTATCTGTGTTTATTCTATGGCCCTGTGATCGATAAGGGGGGAATATGCAAACTCATGTGAAAGTATTTCCAAGTCATACAGTATAGAGCCAGTGGGTGTAAGCTTGATAAATGATTGAGGTGGGTTTAATGAACCTGTCTCAGCAGCTGATTACACTTGGAGACAGGGAACATATTGCATTCATGTCAGTAAAAAATAAATAAAAAAATCATCATGGGAGATAATCCAATCTTTTCTTTGCATTTTTGCCTATAGTGCAAGTTACACTTGTTACTGTCTGTATCAGCACTATTTATATGAGACCGCTGTATAACATTATTATGTTATTACGGTTTATTGTAGAGTTAAACAGCAATGAACAGAAATACATCGATTGACATATTAATGACATTGTACCGGACATAACCTTCTCTGCAATAGTCCAGTTGGTATTACTGGGAGCAGAGCCATGAAAAGGTAGACAGAACCCCCAGTGCTAACCCTAACCCTATTATTATGTTTCTCACATTAGCATGACAATGTGCCTCCTGATATTATATAGTTCCTCTTAACAAATGAATTTAATGGACATTGGAGGCATATTGTGCTTAATAAATATATTCATAAAATATAATTAGTAAATGTTATAAATAACCCTTACGAGTTTAAATATGAACCTGTGTAATTGGCATAATTAAACGATAACATACAGAAGATATAAAACATGTTTACATAAGGAAGAACAACTTTGGATAACATCAGATTCTCTTAAAAACTGGTGCAAGGTCACCACAGAGCTTATTTGGTGTGTTTCAAATATAAATATATTCTCAATACTGTATACAGTATGTGCATAGAGTAGAGCACCCCCGTAGGTAGGCCTACAGATATGCTGCCTCAGGGTTTAGTGCATACAGTATATATAGAGAATTAATGCACAATTACTATAAGCTTATATTTACAAGTATTATACTTTAGATAAAAATGAAATACAAAATTATAACGTACACAAACAATTTTGTGGTCCGACCAAGTAATTGATATTAATATAGCCTAACGCACATTAACATGTACATAACATGTACTGTACCTGCGTCAACTAAAATGCATGTGTCTGCTTGTTATAAACATTTAAAACATCTTCTAGATGTCGAGTGTAATTCAGGCTAGCACCAAAATGTGGGGAGGAGGAGGAAGGTGATGAAGAAGAGAGGAAAGAGGCAAGGGAGAAAGACCTTTACTCTGGAGTACAAGCCAGGCCTGACCAGGCTCGCCTTTGCGGGGTTGCTAGGAAACCAGCTAGGCGCCTGATCTAATTTATTAAATTCTGCCTGTCGTTTTCTCTCTCTCTCTCTCTCTCTCTCTCTCTCTCTCTCTGTGTATCAGTTACTCACTTGGGTTTCCATCCTGTTTTCCCTATCTGCTGTTATCTTTCCCACCCTCCAAGGCTCTTATCCCCCTCCTCTCCTCTTTTGCATCTTTCCATTCTTTCTGTATCTGCCCATCTCTCTCTGTGTGTGTGTGTGTGTGTGTGTGCGTGCAGGTTTCTCTCTCTCTCTCCCTCCCAGGCTGTGCAGTGTCCCACCCCCATATTTCTCCCACCATGCCATGAATGCTGTCCTCTGGCACCTTCTGTGACTTACCATGCACACACACACACATACACACACACGCACAGTGCATTACCATTCACAGTATGAGTATGATTGTGCCTTAAATAGGCTGGTATAGATTCATACAGTAGGTGCATCGTCCTACACTATCATCTCACTACCTGAATTATTAAACAACATAATGACTGTCTTCATACCTGTCGAAGATGGCATTAATTGATGTAGCTGTTACCCAAAGGCAAGCTTTAAAGTACTGCTGCCTGAGGGAAAATATGCATCTAAGCACATGGAGCAAATCATGTATAAGGACAATTCCCCACTATCCCATCCCAGCATAGCTCTGATGCAGTTTACCAGTACTTGAGCAGACAAAAGGTGGTGGTACCTCTTCGCTGCTACGGTCATCTGCTGTATGTCTCAGCATCTCTGCATGTTGGATGCCCAACACTGGATCGATGACAGACAAATCATGTCTTGTACTGGTACACAATGGATTCATATATTATAACCTCTGATTCAGCCTATTTGAAAAGTCCCAGGAACATGAGTGCTTTGCCTTTTATTAAAGGTCTGATCCGTACAATATTTCACAGGCGGGCTGCGTCAATTAGAAGGTGATGGTCTTTTGTAGCATGCATGATGTGTTGAATTCTCAAACTGGTCCTCAAGGTGGTGTATGGTCTAAATCAACAGTATTTAATATTCCTTTTTGTTTATCGCTGCTTTCAAAATGGTGGTCACGCAGTCCCTTCCACCACAGGTCAGGACGGGTCAGGAGCAATGAAAGGCTGTGTGATGAGGGAACACTTACCCGGTCGCACCGCCAAAACAAACACACAAGCACACCAGTGCGCGCGCGTGCACACTCACACACACACACACACACACATTTTTCTATTTCGTTCTCGCTTACTCAATATCTTCTAGGTTTCTGTGGTTTTCGTTGCCAGTGAAATAACACACATTGTCTCTGACATACCATAAAAAACAAACAACGCACATACACGCGCACACACGCTCACACACACACACACACAGTGTGCTAACAAAGATGTCTAGTGAGAAAACTCCTCTCCTGAGAGAGTTTCTTTTCTCTTTTATCCAGTTATAGACGATCATGACCTTAGCCAATGAGATCAGCAGACACAGTGACACAGCAAATGGTACAATGCTGTAGGTAATGGTTTACCCTGTGATGTTAAAAATACCAGAAATAAATGTGTACATTACTGTAATAGCATTATAATACAGTTTACATCTATATTAATCATGTATTTACTTTACAGTTGATAATTAATTTTAATGGTGGTGGCTATACTTACTTAATATTTCTATTATTTCTGTTTCAATTCTCTAACATTTTCATGGTTTTAAAATACACACCATGTTGAACACCAACGAAGAAGCACACAGCTCAGCCCAGCAACCTCTAGTTGGTCTCATTGCTATTCTTCAACCACGCCTGTTTACTGCCAAGTTCACTGAGAACTGTCAACCAGATTAATGAATTAGTTCACTGGCTGCACACACACACAAACACACAAACACAAAGCCCTTTGCTGTTTCCAGATCTGACTTTGTGGCAGGCCCCTTTCATCTCTGTTAAGAAACATTTAAATTCACAGCCAGGAGTTATTCATCTCTTTATTGACCCGCAAAGGGAAATAGCAGAATTGCTGGTGAGATCCCCTGTCACTTTGGATCATGTTTCATCCATTTCATGTAGATAGGCTCATATTATATTTAGTTTTAGAAAATTGCCCCGTTGCATTATATCCAAATCTTGTGAATGACCTTGCAAAGAGTACAACCTGTTGCATGCTGCCACATTGTTACCACACCTGTTTGTTGTCCCATGCCAGATCTTAGATTTGGTGGCAATATATAGGAAATAGTGCACTGTATTACTATATGTCTAACCTTGTTGGGATACATTAATGTGATTATTATGTTGTTATCTAGACGGTGTGTGTACATTTAGTGTTTAGACCTTGTATATGTACTGTACATGTATATTACATTCTAGAAATAATCTTTAGACTACTGTTCATGTTCCACACATAGTAGTACTGTTAGTATTGTTAATTATTTTATAACGTGCAAACATGTTATAGAAATAATAGCATATTAGCGCCATAAAACTAAACATCTGCAAAGCATTAACCCCAACTCTGGGATTAATCTCTACAATTCGGTCTAAATTACTAAATTATTTGTGTGTAGGGGAAACCGGGGTTGGTTGTTACACTTTTTACTCTTGCCAGTATATCTCAGCATGTAAATTACAAAAGAATAATTGCAGTATTGGTTCAAAGCTTAAGGTCTTGGGTATAAATATATATTGTATAATTACCAACCCCATCACGGTCGGGGTTGGTTGTCACATGGGATGGGGTTGGTTGTCACTGTGTATACAATAAATTAAGATTTTCTTTTTAACTTAGAGATACAAAATATTTCAAATGTTCTTAACACAATTTGTAATGTATTCATCTATAAAGTTCCTGCACTATGTTTTTATACCCCATTTATGTTTAATCAGATGTTTATTTATAGTTTACAGAGAGGCATATATATATAAATATTAAGGCTTTTAATAAAGCCATCAGTCAAGAAAACCTTATGAAACATCAACTATTAAATTTAACAAAATGTTTGTCACGTATTTCATTGTATAGGTTTGTAAATATTGTATTTGTTTGTGAAGAATTAGTAGTGTAATCATGTATAATCTTAGTCGAATTTGACATACCTTAAAACCTGACTAAATGTTCTCTGCAGCTTTCTGTTTACCTTTATTTTAACAAACATATTTTTTTAAAGTTTCACACCATTTTTCTGCCAACAAAAATTAAGCAAAGGGTTACTATACTTAAAAAAATCAATTGATATACCATGGGGTTGGCTGTCACAGTGTGACAACCAACCCCCGTACCAGTGTGTCAACCAGCGTAATCTGAACTCTTCAGGTAAATGTTTAGCAAATAACCACATGATTTGACCTAGCATCTGACAAATATACTAAAACTTTAGCTATTCCCTTCCATTCTTAAATAGAGATACACTACATGTACAAAGCTACAGAAGTAATTTTATACAAAAGTAAATATTTACTCTTACCCATCAAAATGTGAAATTATTCCCTAATGCTAATATAGTTAGCTCTCTATACATTCTGACAATAAATATGAAATCATACAAAGAGGTCACACATTTGATAGAAACATGTTGCACAGCGCCCCCTAGTTTGGCTGTAATAAGCTCGGTAATAAACCCCGGTCTCCCCTAAGCAAACTGTCTTTCACAGGGTGCAGGTTGAAATAGTCCTGAATGACGCACTACCTTGAGACGGCAGAGTGGGCGCCCAAGCCCGTGGTTCAGACAGCCCTGCTGAAGCTGGGGTTGCCTCTTAAACTGTACGGGGTCCCGCTGTGTATTGACTGCTGCAGGATGTGAAAGGATGCCAGATGATCCCGGGGGCCGGAACACGCTGCGCGAGCAGTACAGGTACTCACGAAACCTGAGCAGAATGACACAAAGGGAGAAGAGAAGAGACATAAAGAGCACCTGAAGGCACAAACGACGACGTGGTTATCTCCTCCACCACCCCGTAAGTCTCTGCTGTGGCTCCATCTATCCCACTCTCTCCCTCCCCCCTCCCCCTCTGTTCCTCAACTCAACGTGAGGCAATGTGTTTCAGCTGCCCCGCAGGATAGCTGGCCTGATTGTTCACGCACAAATACATGCACACCCACACACACACACACAAGAGAAGATGCAGGTATGCCCCAAGGCAGTGGCTCAGCTTCTGTGACGCATCGCAGGGAGCTTGGAAGGCAAGTGGAAGTAAGCGGCATGGAAAAAGAGCGTCAAGAGAACACAAGGGACGCTGGTTTATGGGTCTAGGAAATAGGAGCCGGCGTTCACAGGAAATTGGTTGAAAAGACATTCGGTGTGGGAGCTACTTTAGAGGTTGTGTGTGTGTGTGTCTACGGCCATGCGCTGAGAGCCAGACAGCGGGGAGCGTGAGAACACACAGCACATGTGTGGTGGCCCAAAAGAGGGAGGAAGAAAAGAGAGAATGGGGGGAGGGGGAGCAACCTTACATAGCAAATCAATGTGATCCCGGCTGCGTGGAGAGAACAGAAACACATGCCTAAATATACCCTGCGACCGGGATCAAGAGGCGGCGGCGAACAAAGGAGAGAAAATCCATAAAACATGACGGTGATGATACCGCATAGGTGAGTGTGTGTGTGTGTGTGTGTGTGTGTGTGTGTGTGTGTGTGTGTGTGTGTGTGTGTGTCACATATCCCGCCGTCTGCCAGGCGAGACGGCGTTCTCCGACACCCACGGCAACATGCCGACGTCGCCGCCGGTCTCCATGGTGATATCTCCATGGTGATGGTGATGATGATGATGATGATAATGATGATACACACCTGCCCACAATCTGTCTGGAGTTTCAGCGTGTTAGTCTGGACTTGCTCAGGTGAGACAGGCTACAATGGGAGCCTCAAGCGGGGTTGCCATAGTAACCTGAGGGGCTGGCTGACAGTAGTGATGTTGGTGGATGGAAAAGGCAGGCAGACAGATTAGAGGCACACAAACAGGGCAGATAGTAAAATATGTATGTTAGTTTAAAGGAACATTATTAATAATTTGTCCAGAATGACCCCTGGGAAAACATCATGACCAAAACACTGCTCCCGCCTATACTCCCCATACAGAGACCATATAGGCCATATAGGCCTACTCACGCATTTCAAACACACGTGTGTTGGGAACACAATAACACATGTGAGGTGATGTGCACCTTTAAAGTAGCTTCAGTGTGCATAATACAGTGTCAGGTCCCACAGCATTTGGGAACATTTGGGAACAAAATGAACAGCAAGAAACAATAACAATAGCCCTGTCTATACGCGGGTGGTCAGACTCTGAGGTGCAGTGTTTCTGAGCAACAGCATAGATTAAGGAGGATGGAAAGCTAAGGGTTAATGGATGTGAGACAGGCAGAAAGACAAGCAGACTTGGAGCACCATGAGCCTTTCAAGAGAAAAACTCTAGATCTTATCACAGCATGTTGTTATCCACTGTAAGATCACAAATCAAGAAAGCAATGCCTTGAGCACCTCTGGCTGTGTTATTTTGTCTCTTTTCTTTTTTCTGTTATAGAAAGTGTGTAATAAAGTGCGGGTGTGTGTGCGCGCGTGAGGAGACTGTGTGTGACATTATTAATTTGCTGTACGAGGGTTTCAGTGTTCATATTTAATAGCTGTGGTGTTGTCTGTGTCACAACCCCCAGACACTCAACGACTTAGTATTGAGCGGTGACTCAGAGTATACACGCCAAGCTGCATATGGAGAGATAGTGGGAAATGTAAAGACACACAATAATAGATACACCCACACACACATATGTAGCACCAGGCTAAAAACCCTTGCACCCTCATATACACACAGGATACACCACGTCTAACCAGGCATTGGAGCTGGATTTGATTGAGTTTACTGTAAAAACATCATTTTAAAATGTACAGCTGTAAAGCCAGAAGATACATATGCCTTTTCAATCATGTCATTTGGTAAGACTTTATTACAGGCTGGTCTTCCATTAAGTCAATTATATTAATGTAATTCAAAATAATACACATAACAAAATCTATCCAAGTCTATCAAAGTAAAGTCCAAGTAATACCTTTTAGCAATACATTAACTATTACATACTCTTACATTATACTATAAGATACTATATACAGTAGTATAATTCTTATAAAGGAAATGATTATTGACAGCCTGAAAATTAAAATACCTTTATTTATATTTGTATTCTATAACAATACAATATTATATATAAGTTTATATATAAGTATAAACATTTTCTTGGGCAAAATATGCTTAGTACAAATAATATTCTCAAGTGCCGAGAGCCCTTTTGCAGTGTATATGCATAAATGCATATCCACACACATGCACAGCAGAGACACACCATGCGCACGTGCATGCACGCTCAATTTACTTGTGTCAAGTTCAGCATGCACACAGCACTTGAAGTCAGGTAGGAGTTAATTACACATTGAGAGGATGGCTGGCTGTTTTTTCCCCCTGCATTGTACATGCTTCCATTGCACGCGCACATGCACACGCACACACGCATGACCACACGATCGAACATGGAAAAAATATTGTGCACACACCCCTAATCCACATGAAGACTATAAATACTAGAGTAAATATTAGACATGCAGTACAATCTGCTCACATGATTAAAATGCAGGCTGCCTAAAGCAGGTGCATACATACTGTACCGTCTTATCACATACATCACCTACACAAGCTGTCCACGCACTGTGCACTGTGTCAGACACACGCGCACGTACACACACACACACACACGCACACACCTGCTGACCCAACAGTACTACACTTGTAGTAGTGTGCTCTGGTGTGCTTACTGCGAATGTAATTCCAGCATTTGTCTCCTGTTCACCCTGCCAGCAAAACGCACTAATACAACACAACTGAATATGATTCATGCAATAAAAACAGCAATCTACCGACGGTAGGTCAGTAGATTGTTAGCCCATTTAATATACTGTATATCCAGCTTTTTCACCTTTGCAAGCCTATGGATTAAAATAAATTCAATTTCTATTTCTAGTATATGCAGTGTAAATATCCTTTTAGAGGCAGGCGTGGGCATAGCATGTCATTGTGGGAGAGCTGACCAAATGGTGATAGTGAATGTCAAGGAAGAATATGTTAGCAACCTAACAAATGAATGACTCATTCATTGAACAAGAACGGGAAATTTAGGATGTGAGTTACTGAATGCCAAAGCCCTTCTACTACTGCGCATGGAGTTGGAACTACTATAATATCACTACTACAGCAAATATCTGAATTAGCCTTTGCCAAAATGGTGCATGTGTATGTGAATAGTTTGTGCTGATAAAAGGTATACTACTGTATATTGTAGCCTATATTCTCTGTCTGAACCAGTGTTACTCAGGAATTGTAATAATTTACTAGTTACTTATTACTCATTTAAAAAGTAATAAGTTACTTATTACTGGGTATCAAAAGTAATTAGTTACATGACTAGTTACATTATTATATTACTTTTACAATCACTTCGCTGTCTCGCCCCTTCTGAAAAATGACAACCTGTGTAGCCAGCTCATTTTAAAATGTAATCCTCTTTATTGAACAACATTTAACCATAGGAGTCAACAATCAGCCAAAGTGAAAACATTGCATCCTCTCAAATATACAGAGCCCTGGAGCCCTGGAGTTTTTCTAACTCGTGGCCACAAGATAGTAAGTCGAGGCCACGAGTTAAGTAAGCAAAAAAGCAACTCTAACTGTGTGTGCAGGTGTGCGTATGCATTTTCATTTAGCTCTCTGTTTTTATGTGCATTTATCAGCATGTGTTGTGGGTGCGTGTGCGTGTGTGTGTGTGTGTGTGTGTGTGTGTGCATGCATGCACTGTTGCCAGATCCGCACTAATAGTCTTAATGCTTCCTGAGGACTTGCCCAGAGTTGCATTAGCTGCTGGATGGACCATTGATTTGATGCAAAGAGTCTTGGCCCTCCACCCTCCCCGCCTCGGCACACACGCACACACACACACACGCACGCACACACACACACACACACACGCACGCACGCACACATACACTATCCAGCCCCTTGAGTCACTATAAGGCTTCCTGTCTTGCGCCCACAGGGTTATCTCCCCAATGCAATTAAGAAGCTTTAAAAGTGCATTTTCAGGAAGAAGATGCATGGCGGTAATGATGGAAAGTGCTGGCCCGACAGCTCTTCTGAATGCGATGGGAAGCACCCAGCTTGCACCAACAGAAGAGGCAGGCAGACAGGCAGACAAACAGACAGACAGACAGACAGACAGACAGATAGATAGATAGATAGATAGATAGATAGATAGATAGATAGATATCCGAGCTGATGGACAGAAATTAACCCATCTGAGAGAGAGAGAGAGAGAGAGAGAGAGAGAGAGAGAGAGAGAGAGAGAGAGAGAGAGAGAGACA
>JAODTR010040394.1:0-19905 GCA_025399935.1 Amblyopsis rosae | reverse complement strand
ACAGACGCACCCAAGCACACTCATATTCATGAGGCTGTGTCTCATTGTGTCCATATGCTCTCTCTGGTGTTGTGCTGCTACTCACAAACTGGCCTTTTCAGCACAGTCCAGCAGGCAGACCAGAGCAGTCAACCCCCAACCAGGCTGGTTCAATCAACTACACACACACACACAAACACACATTTACAGTATACTCACACACAACACACATACACATAATAATGCACAGACAAGCACTTATACACAGATCCAAACACATACACATTGATAAACACAAGCGTACGGATACAATCATACACACCCCCTCCACACACACACACACACACACACGCTCACAATGGCCCCTAATTCACAATGCACTACATGGGCCTCTTCTTAATGGCCTATGTGTGACTTTAGGGCCTCTCTGTGTAATAAGGTGTTAAATCAGACCACCAAGGGTCTACTACACAGACAGACACCCTTCATCCTTCACACACTGAACATGTGTGGCTGTGTGTGTGTGTCGGGGGGGCAAGGGTCTTCCGTAAGAGCGAACAACGATGTTGAAGAGAGCCAAGAGCATCAATGAGTACAATAAGAGAAGCGTTCCTTTCTCCTTGACTTGTAAATTATGTTAAACGCAAAGGGGGCCTCTGTTAACTATTGTACGAGCTTTGAAATCAGCCTTTACATGCCAGCAAGGCGACCACAAGACACAGACATCTTTCTGTGTGTCATGAGGAGAAGGCGAGCCGGGGAAGAGAGAGATAGACAGGAGGGCAAATGGGAGAGTTGTGGACTGGCAGGCAGGCTTTTACCATCGGCAGTATTTACGCGACTGTGCTGCCAACGCTATGAACTCCCTTCTCGCCGCTAGTGCCGATAGCTTTTGTAGCGCAGGTGTGGACAGAACACAAGCAGCTCTGTCTCTCTTTTCAGGGGCGTCAAACACACAAGCCTCTGTCAGCGGACAGCAGTGTTTGGCGAGGACTCGCGAAAGCCAAATTTAAGAAGCTCTTTTCACGTGTTTGTCTCAATGTTGAGCTGCAGCGTATAACGCCGTGGCTCACACATAGTATTTCTATACATGTGTGTCAAGTGTAACAATAAAGCATTATGTGTGAGAGCTGCGGGTGTAGCGTGTGTGTGTGTGTGTCCCGCAGGGCCGCTGCATAAGGTTCCACCGGGTGAGAGGGGAGCCCGGTCCCGCCCAGCCTCCCCCTCGATCACACAGCCCTCCTCCTCCACCGCCGTCACCTCCTCCTGCTCCCGCTGAACAGCGAGCTTTAGTCTCCTCCTCTGTGCCGCGGTCCAAGCCACCCTCCAGAGGGCCCCGGACCACGCCACCCGCCCGAGTGCCCCCCAGCGGCCCAGGAGTTCCCCACGGCCCCCCGCCTTCCCGCTTGCCACCCGGGCCCCCGGGACCCCCTCCATCTCGGCCCCCACCAAGGCCTTGAAGAGATCCACGGAGAGGAGACGTCCAAAACGACACATTGTGGCAGGGTTCCTGTCCTCCATACGACATACTAACAGTATGCAGGTTCAGTAAGAAACATTGTGGTACACAGGTTTAGTATGCAAACGATACCAGCATCTGTATAAGGAAATGTGTGCATCCAACGTACACTGCATCAGAACTGTCCCAGAATGCTTTGGGCCTTGTCACTGACGGTTCTTTTACGATTTGTATGTTTTATTTTATTTTACATCATGGCATTCAAAGCACATTTCATAATAGGTCTACACTTTTGATAATAGCTCTTCTCTGAGTAGGTTCTACTAACGGTATTTTCTGCTGAGGATTGCAGTAGTTCGTCAAGTGTGCAGGTAGTAGACCATGATATGTGGTATACAGTATATTTATGTTTGGAATTCAGACACAGCCTCTTATTAAATGCATTATTAAATATGTCACTTCTAAAATCCATACTGTCAATTATGTATTTTATCTTTGCAATGAGTGAATACTACAATCCAGGACCTGTGGTTAGGTCGTTACAATGTTGCAGAACTACACAAAAAGAAAAGATAATCTTCACAAAGATGTTTCATAGATAACACATTGACATTGAAGATGTGTCATTCCAATGCAAATTTAAAAGGAGGGTTTATGGAATGTGGAATTATAACTTAAATTACTGTCTGGACAATATTGGTTGTGGCACGTGTTCATATCTACAGCATGTTTATGGCAAGACATTGGGGAGAGGCTCAGTGATGGTCTGAATGTTTTCTGTGAGGGTTTGGCATTTTTTAAATTTGGTTTACTGCAGATGACACAAATGTTAAGTATTCTGAGAAGCTTTTATGTTTGTACCTCAACGCTTGAAACACACAGCTCATAAAACAAAATGTAGTGTTAAATGCAACTAACAATATTGTAACTGCAGGTCAGTTTAACCTATTTAATTTATTTTAGGCCTCCACAACATTTGCAATTGCTGTGTCAGGTTAACAGGTTTCTCAATTCTTTACAAGCTTATTCAAAGACCTAAGAAATAAATGGTGGGAATATAAGCAATGAGGAAAAGATTACGGGCTTTTTCTACATATTTGCAGTAACAACTTTGTAAAGTGAGTCATTGAATTTAATGCTATATAGCACATTTACCAACAACTGAAATAATTATTTCTGCATTAACTGTCTTAAATAAAAAATGTCTACACATATCAATGTCACGTTTCACTAAAATGTGCACTCCTCTAAAATTATACTGAAAGATAATGCATACCATAATTAGTTTTTCCATTGCCCAATAACCCATAATACATATCCTAATTAGTTTCTCCATTGCCCAATATCTCAATAACCCATAATTAAAAAGACCCAATGGCACATTTATTGGCTACATTAATTTGGTTTAATTAATCTTTTGGTGAGGTAATGGTGTGCTTTCTGGGTAATCTTTATTAAAATAATTACACTCTGCTTTAAAGGTCGTAACATAAATTAATACCAAGATGTTATTCGGTCACTGGTTCTCAAAGTGGGACATAAGCTCTTGCGATACTTGGAGAAACAACTGGACCTGAAGCAAATAACAGTATTAACTGTATTACAAAAAGGTAAAAGGATACTGCACAGGATAACTATTAGGTTTATACCCCTACCCAGCCAAGTAGTATATAATCAACAACTGCTGTTGTATTTAAGCCTGTATTTGAAACCATGGTGATTATGCCGATAACAGCTGCTACACTCCTCTGAAAAGGCTGTCTGTAATCCATGAGACATTCTTCAAAGCAAATAAACCCCTGAACTTTGTCATAATTAAAATGAAAACCCCTTTTTTTTTTTTTTTTACTTAAAACTTTTAACAAAGGTCATGCTCATCTTTTAATAGTAACGACCAGTTTCACAGGCAAGGCCTTGTCCAAGACAAAAAGACAAATTAAATGTAGATCTCCGTTGAAAAATGTTTAGTCTAGGACTAGGCTTAATCCATGTTTGTGAAACCAGCCCTTAATGTTATACGCATTCAGTTTTAATATTCATTCATGTATTACCAAGATATATATGCCATTTTCTCTTACACAATAGAGACTTATCCACTGTGCACATACATGATAAGCATAAGCATTATTTATGCTTCCGAAGAGAAGTGGACCATTTAACATGTTCATTGTAACAAACTACTAATAATGCAGTCTGCATTTGTTGACTTGTAGTCCTTAGAAGGATGTCTTAAATTAAGTTACAACCCAGTAACCCTTTGTAGAACGTCTGTCACACACATGCTCAAATCTTAAACTTTAAAGAGTTCGTTCACTTGTTTGTGTGCTCATGGGCACATGACAAACATATCAGGTCCATAAACTATAATCTCCTTCAGGCTTTTCTTTTGTTCCTTTGCATTTTCTTTGCCGACAGAGCCCCCTTCTGGGCTCCTTGGACCATGCCCTTGAACTGGCCCTGAAGTTTGGCACGTTTCCTGTGAGCACAGGCAAAACATTAGCCTTCCAGTGCAATGCTTGAACCTAACTTCATTAGCATGCACATACACTTAATTCATTAATTATTATAATAGAAACCCATAAACACCGCTGCAAAAAACAAAGTATAAGAAATTGTTTTAAATTGCGGTTTATTCCAAAAGTTATTTCAATTGAATCTTGAACAGTATCATTGATCCAGCAAAAGGTATATTCTAACAGCAATTGTGTTAAACCATACCTGCGATTGAGGTGGGCCTTTCTGAGAGGGATATAAGCATAGGGGTCAGCCTTGCCTGTCTTCTTTACATCTCCTTTAGCTTTCTGAGGGCAATCAAGTGGGGGTGGGGGTATGATCAGAACAGCAGCCCCTTAACTATATAAGGAGAGTCCTCCAATATT
Source organism: Amblyopsis rosae (assembly GCA_025399935.1). Taxonomy (NCBI): domain Eukaryota; kingdom Metazoa; phylum Chordata; class Actinopteri; order Percopsiformes; family Amblyopsidae; genus Amblyopsis; species Amblyopsis rosae. The sequence continues at coordinate 15,588 of JAODTR010040394.1, read as the reverse complement.
TAATTTTGCTCACCTTAGACTTGTAGTCAGCTCCACTGTCTCGACCCGCTCCAAGGGGCCTGTGGATACCTAAACCTCCAGCTGAGTGACAAACAAAAGTGTTTTTTGTGTGTGTGGGGACATCAGGAAATATAGGTGCTACTAATGGGGACCCGAATAAACAAACCAGGAGGACATAGTACACAAGACATGTTTAAATCAGGTCCTTTAACTACAGCTGACAATGTATAGATATCGGGCGCAAAAGTTCTGCATCGTCAATAGTTGTTTTCAGACTTTTTGATCCATGACCTTTAAAGATCAGTGAGTGCTTACTGCCTAGCACTCAGCTAGGGCACCACTAGTAGCACTACACATGTGTAGTCTGGCAAAAGCTAAATAGATTTTAATCAAATAACATTTACAGAATTATCAGAAAATTATGAGACTGTTTCCCGACATACCTTTGTATTTTGATGTGGGTTCAATCTCCATGTCATCATCAAAGTCTTCTTGTGATTTCCTCTTCTGTGTATTTTTCTGAGAGAGAAAAATGTATGTGAAGAATGAGAAACAGATAAATAGATTGGCAAACCAATGCTAGGTCAGTAGTATGCTGCCCTTACACTCCTGACTCCAGCCTCTTCCAGGATATCCTTCAGCTCTCCATCATCGTCTGTGCGGGGGGGGAGAGAAAAAGAGATTCAAACATGTTGGCGTGTTAAAAGGCAAGTAAGTAGGGACGCGCCATACAAAAACAACGCCTGCCTTTGTTTTTCTTGTCGGCTTCACCATCTTCTTTGATAATCAGCCGTCCATCTGACGACACCTTGAAGCCGTGCTGGACCTTTTTGGTCTTCTTCATGTCCGGGTTGGTGGCTGAGAGAAACAGCAGCCATTAACATGGCAGTCGAGGAGGACACTGGGCAGGATGCATGGTGCTAAACATCTTGGGACAAACGTTACCTAGGACTCTCTGGGACACCTTGGAGTCTAGGAAATTGAGGGGTTCATCATCCCCTCCTTCTTTGAGCCACGCCCGACCCTTCTGCTGTTTGCCCGCCTTCTTCTTAGCGGGCGCTCTCTCCTCCTCGGACACCTCGCTGTCGGAGTCGGCAAGGATGTCTTCGATGCTAGAGGAGAAGGTGAGGAAGAAGGTCAGGGAGGAGCAGCCGTGTCGCTGACCGAGCGGATTGGTGTTGCGCTCTTGACGACGTACCTTTCGGCCTTTGCTTTAGGCTTTTCCTCCGCACTCTCTGAATCGTCGTGTTCCTCCGACGCCTGCTTCTGTCTCTTGGTGCGAGCCTCGGCCTTGCGGATGTTCACCAGCACCTTGTGGTGTTCAGCGGGCAGCATGCTCTTGACTAGCTCAAACCTGGCAAACGCAAAGCTATCAGACCGATGCTGTACATCTTTATGCACTTAATCCCGAAAAATAAAATGTTTATGATCAAAAGATTAATGCACAATATATATATAAAATACTCAAAATGTTAAATAATCTCACAGCCCTCCAAAATCCTTCCACTACACCCTGAAATACCACCAAAAGGACCATTATACGTACCCAAACTTTCTGATCAATTTAGTGAAGATGTTCTTCAGTTTGACTCTAAAGTGGCGCTTCATGACGTCTTTAATGTTGCCGAGGCCCTCCATCTGGACGAGGAAGAACGTAGAGGGCACAGTTTAATGAGAGCATGGTTGACAAACAGGTCACTGAAGGTCAGTGGGCTTGCACAGCATACAATAACGGCGACGTGTGAAGCCAGGGTTTTGGGGTCCATGATGAAGAGGATGACTTTGATGAAGCCTAGAGCAGCTTTGAGAATTTCCCTGGTGCGAGAGGCCAACAGCAGGCAGACGTTGTGAAGCAGCTGCTCCATGGTGGTTCCGTCTATCACGTCTGGGAGAAGAGAGGAGACACTGACTATACACTGACAATAATGGATCAACAGCATATGACTAAAAGAAATGAGCCTACCTTTGTACTCAAACACCAGTCGGTTCAATGCCAACACTGTGCAGGTAATCATGGTGACAGACCCCGTCAGGCCTGCATACACCAACACCAGATACTGCTCCAACGCATCTGGAAGAGGAAGGCTCATTTTACTTTCCAGCTGCTCCCAGAACTAGCAAGAGGGTCTCCACACATACGCTGGTCACAATTATTACCGTTTGTGTCTTACCTTTTGAATTGCCGCAGAAGCGGACAAATGCCTTCCCCATTTCCACTAGCAGATTGTAGGCATTTTTACGAGCTCCCAAAGATACCTCCTTAGTACAGATAATCACCTGTTGAAGAAAGCAACATTTACCAGCATCAGTCACTGTTGACCAGTCTAGTGATCAGGAGTGGGGGGGATTACGTGTGTCCCCAAAAAGTATTGGGTTTAATGCATGTAATGTGGGCCACACACTATTACACTATTTGTAAGCAAGACAACTAGCTGCTTAGTTGAACTCCTAGTTGAAAGCATCTGCCAGGTTAGGGTTTGCACTTAGCTTGTCTACCTCTGGTGATGTGTAGACGTGTCTCACAACGTTTAACATACATTAGAACATATCAGTGGGCATGCCACAAACTACAGAAACCCAAGAGACGGTGTGTATACCTCTGGCAGCAGGGCCGTGATGAAGCCTTTATGTTCCTCCTTGAGCTGCTTAACTATGTGGAGCAGACACTTCAGCCTTGGCTAAGGGGAAGGACAGCAGCACAGACAACAGAAGGCATCAGACAGAAGTGCTTGCCACTGTGTGCCTTGGTGTGCATGAGTAAACTCAGACCGTACCCTCTTTGCAGGCGAGGATGCGTGTTTCAGCGTCTCCAATAGGACATGTTTGAGCGTCTCCAGGTTGGCGATGACAAACGACCGACACTCGTCCCTCTCTCCTCCACACATCTCCTCCAGCACGCGATAGGCCTTCTTCTGCATGCTCGGCTCTTTGGTCTGCACAGACACACAAACCTCCTAAATGTCTGTCACTGGTGCCGATTGTGTTAAAATGCTGCCAGAACCACACATAAGAGTGGGCAGCTGTGGGGAGAAGGGATAGAGATGTGGGCATCGGTACTTTATGAGGAGGAGTAGAGAAGAGTACCGCCATTCAGCATCAAACAAAACAAAGACAAAAACAAATGCCAAAACAATGTTTTTGGAACCCTGGTTTCTACGGTTGTACCCGACTCAGAATTTTGGCAGTCAAATCAGATTTGGCTGTTCAACACAGAAATTCGACAATTTGTTCCTATTTTTTTTTTATTAGCCTAGGTTAGACTACCTGGCAATAATAAAATTTAAATCCACTGGCATGAGTTTCAGTGATGATTTCGATCATATGAACTCAGATGCAACACAGTCAGGCAGTATCCTAGCGTAGCCTACTGTAACATATAGCCGTGACACGTGTGACAACATGACAATTCAATGGATTTGTGCTGCAATTCCCATTCAAATGAGAGCAGTAAAAGCCTTCATATACTGTATAAGCATGTAATGGCTATGCTAACCAGTTTCGAAAACCACTCACACATGTTCATTTAGGTCCATGTTAAAACAATAAACGTGTTTACAATAGCCTACAATAAGCCGTTGGAATGATTATAATCCCATTCCCATGGTTGGTGGTGGATACGAAAGCGTTAAAGGCATTCTTGCTAACTTCTCATTACATTACCGAGCCTAATGTGTGCACGTTTAACATCTATTCCGATAAATTGAGTTAGACTTCAATTGTGTACGTTGTGACCGTCCTTACCTCCAGATATGGCCTTATAAGGTCAAAGGTCTTACTCATGGTGGCATAGTCTACACAGGGAGACAGGGCAACCACAAGGTCCATGACTGCCAGCCTGAGACACAAAACACCACAAAGAAATGTAAGATAGTACAACAATAAGGGCTGGAACAGAAGACTTGGGTATTCGGTTTTCAACTTTGAGATTCTAATATTATTAAAATGTTCTCCTATGTATAAGCATTTGCACTGTGACTAATAGTTTCTCGGTAAAAGAAAAAAAATCCACATGTTCGTAGTTCCATTGGCTGCACTAAATTAACACATTCGGTTTCAACTGGCTTGGTCTTTATTGTAAGCAGAGAGACGTGCTCCTATGTCATAAATTAATGCAGGCAGTAGATAGCTCCTATTGGTTCAATTGATCTGTCAATCCAAACCTTGCAGCATGCAGAGGCTATTTTGAGAGCTAGGCTAACAACAAATTAGATTACCGGTAAAATAGAATAGAAAGAAGAAAATTACATCTGCCACCTTATATAAACTGAATGCACAGTAGTCCGTGCAGTATAATGTAATGTGTTTTGGACCACATATTTTACTAGATTAGATTGTCTGGATGTAACGAGATCATTTTTAACGATCGGTGGACTATGAGTAATTGATGATTACTGGTGGATGTTATTGGTGGATACTATGTGTCTTCACAGGCGAGTAGTTAAATCAGCAAGTACAGTATGTTGGTGGTCTGTACCTGCTATTGTATGGTCGTATGCACATATTGAAAGCCTGCAAACAGACTGCCCACTTGAATTTTAAAAGGGTTATGATTCATGTTAAAGGGTTTTAATAGAGTATTCAAACACTCATTTGGAAATACCAACTAGAATTCAAAGCCTGTAAAATGGTATTCTGGCCAGCCCTACCAACAATATAATGCAATATAATTTAACGAACCACTCCAAATAACAACAGCAAATTCTATCAATAATTCAGCAGATTCACCCTACCGTACAAATTCTGTATTGTCTGCGTTGCTCAGTCGCTCTGTAGCTTTCTCCAGGAAGGTGCAGACCATCTAAGGAAACAGAAGGAGCTTTAGAAGGGCTGCAGACATATCCAACAGAAGGGTGCGTGTTTGTACATCAACGGCCGCCACCACCAACCTGCGTGTCGGTAACGGTCAGGTAGACCCTGATGGTGTCGAGGACAGCCATTCTGTAGGGGGCAGCGTCCGCAGCTGCAGGCTGCTGGCTGTACACGTTAAACAGAATGGGCAGGAAGTTCTTGGAGAAGCGGCCAACCTCTGCCTTTTCCTCCTCTACAAATCATAAAGCAGAACAACTTATTTATAGTGGTTCGGTCAACAATTGGATTGTGTGGCGTGTGTGGTGTGTGTGTACCTGTGTTGCAGCTCTTGATGATGACACTTCGAAGGGCCTGACAGATTGTGAGGCGCAGGTCAGGCCGTTCGTTGATGGTCATGCCCAGGGGCCGGGCGAGGCCCTTGAAGGAAGACAGTAAATCCACAGTGCCCGTGCAGAACCCAGGGAGCATGCTCCAGATCTGACGGAGAGCCAACACACCTCGTGTTAGTGTTACAACGCGACGTTAGCCGGAAACTAAGCAATGTGCAAACAAAACGCCACCTGCAATCCTAAGGTCTCATACACTTTGGCCTCCAGTTTCTGTCCTGCTTTCCCTAGCTGCTCCGCTACAACACAGACACAAATAAAACAGTGAGGAACGGCACAAACGGGCTCTAAAGAGACTGTTCCGCGTGCTGCCCCCCCCCACGGTAGGCTCACCTCTCTGCTTGAGTGTGGAGGCCAGCGGGAGGAAATAGGAGGTGAAGAAGGCCAGGTGGGTGTTCTTCACATGGTCTCGTATGACGGGAATCAGCCAGCTGCGCGGGAACTCCAGGTCGTCGCTGTGGAGACGGTGCACAAACACGGTCAGGGCCACTCACAGACACACTGCTGCTGGAGCGTGCGCAGGCGTTCGCATGTGGACGTCGTTGACGTGCGCGCGTTCACATACTCGTAGCCTGTGATGTTAAGCGACACGGCTCCCAGCAAGACTTGGGGCCCCATGCTCTCAACAGCGGCGCCTACGGCCAGGTCCAGCTCTCCGCTGAAGGGGAAACGGGGGGTGGAACGGAGGTCTGCCAAGGACTGCAGAGACTGCCGGGCACAACAAAACACAGCAGTTAGCTTTTCCTGGCTGAAGGACACATTAGATTAGAGTGTACCGTCCGTTATGCAGCGTTTTACCTTGGACATGACCGGGTGCGCTCGTTTCCCAGCAGCCCGGTAAAAGCAGCCCAGGAGCTGCAGAACAAACGGCCAGGAGGCATGGTAACGGTAGGACAGCCCCTCCTCTACAATCCTAGAACACACACACACACACACACACACACACACACACACACTTGTGTCGTGATTACAATTTGGACAATTCCTAAGAAATGAGAAAACACTGCAGCTAGAGGGCTCACCGGAACATCTTGCAGATGTACGAGGGGTTCCCGACAGAGGCTGTGGCTGTAACAGCACCCATTTCATGCATGTAAGGGGCCACACATTCATTCAGCAGCGTCTGAGGCACACGGTCACACATAGGTCAGCGGTGAAGACGGTGGCTTCACCATTCAGCCATGGAAGGTCTAGGGACACCTCATTACAAATGTAGTGTGCACGCTGAAACACCGGCCACTAGTTCTGACACGGAGTACTGCACCGGGCAACACTGCCGCTCTGCTTACCTTGAGCGTGGCGGCGGCTGCGGACACGACCTGAGAGTGGGAGGACAGGAGGCAGGGCATGGCGGCGGCGAACAGACGTGGGAGGTGGCCCATACCGAGGGAACTCTGCAGGCTGGCACCAGACACAGGAAACACAACAAGCTGGTCGGTCTCACGTGAAACCATAGCAAATGGATCTAAAGCAGGGCTTCTCAAGTGATGTTTGATGCCTAACTCCCACAAAAACATTCAGCAAGCAAATAACGGTACCACTTAAAATTTACAGTTGAAACAATACTAAAACTGAACTAAAAAATAGAATAATACAAAAATGTACATAACCACATTTTATAACATTAAACATGATTAGAAATCATGCAGAATAAAAAAAAAGAGAAATTCGACATTACGTAGATTATTTAAAAAAATAATGGAATTCCCCGCAGCTAAGTAGCGGTGCGATTACATCAGTGTCTTACCTGGCTAAATGGACGTGTGCCTTCTCCATAACAGTCAGCCAGGCCAGCATAGGCTGTAGATCATTCTCACCAGGCATGTAGTCGTACAGAGCCTGGATACAAGGGGGGAGGGGGGAGGTACACACGTTATTTCCCCCCATACAGATCCATTGCTCCAGTGCTGGCTGTAGGGGTTCTCTCTCACCGTGATGATCTGTGCGTTGAGCTCAGCAGACAGGCTGGCCTTGCCACTGAACAGCTTATGGAAGGCCTGCATGGCTCCTGCCGTCACCAACTACACATCGAACACACACACAGGGCACACAAACACACTGCTGACAGCCTGCTCACAAGAGACAGAGACTGTTTCATCAAGTTATATTTAACTTAATTTGACTATTTAACACCTTTTTAAGACCATTATTAATGCAATTCAAGACATATTTCTCATTCATACTGGCAAAAAAAGTGAAAGCTGATAGTCTTTTTTTTTTTATCTAAATTTGACAATTTTCTTGCACGAGTTGCAGCGGGCATCAGGCTTCGACCGCACACTAAACATGGCGTTCTCAAGTTCTCAAACTCTACTATTTTAATGAGGAGATGCCACATTGCGTGCTGCCTGCATCTGCATCTAGGAGACGGTAGGCTACTTGCTACTGGTAAATGGTGGCCTATTTACCTAAGGTTTTCAGCGCAATTATAAAAAAAACGTTTTTATACAACAGTATACATACGTAAACTTCATAATCTAAACAAATTTAAAGACCTGTCAAAATTACATTTAAAGGTCATTCAGATGATTGTATTTTAGACTTTCCCAGGCTGATTAAGGACGCGTGGCGACCCTGGGGAGAGGGGCGCGTGTCTGTGTGTTCTCACCACATGGCTGAGCGTCATCACGCGCAGCAGGGTCTCGCAGCAGGACTTGACCGTCCCCAGAGGGAAGGTCCCCATCAGCTCCTTCAGCAGGCCCAGCACATGCAGTATGGTGGTGTCCTCCTTCAGCCCTACAGAGAGACGCGGCAGGCGTCACCTCCAACGAGAGCGGGTTCCACTGCCTTGCTCTGGCTACTGTGTATTATTGTAGTATGCATGTATGGACTGTATGAAGATGGTGCATTGTAATGCATGTCAATGGAAGAAGACAAAGAAAAGGGGAATGCTTCTGGTCTCATAAGTGGGCGTGTCGCCAACGGAACGGAATCGTCATGGAGGCTGATGTAAGCAGCGCCCAGACAGCTAAGTCTGAAACGAAGTCAATTTACCTAAAAACAGTTAGCTGCAGAAATACCGTTATGGCCTCGCTTTCATCGTATGTACTTGGGAATTCATGTTATGCACACAATCCCCATTAACGTGCCCAGAGAGATACACTGGGCAACATGTTGGTGAAACCCGTGGACCTCCCCATTGACTTGCATGGAACGCTGGGCTGTTCTGGCCTGCATAAAGGGTGAAAAATCACCCCCTCCAAACATCGAAAGTGCCGTGGAACATCTCTGCTAAATGACATTCTCTCTACTCTCACCGCCGGCCTGCTCCATTTCCTTGATGCAGAACTTGGCGGTGGCCGAGGCTGCTGGGTGATGGGGCGGGGCCTTGTCCGCAAACAGGAAGTCACTCCCTCTGAGAATGGAGCACACGGCCTGCTGGGCTGCCTTACGCACCTGACAGAAGCAAGCACCCCCGGCCAGAACAGTAAGACAAAGCATTCTCCCCAATAGGCATAGATGAATACAATAGCTGGTATAGAGTGGACCAGGCACATGTGGAGACAGACCTTAGGCTTGTTGTGGACTGTGAAGCTGAGCAGGCCGTGGTAGGCCTGAAGTGTGGAGGGGTAGCTCCACACAGACACATCCTGCTTCTTCAACAGACTGGCCAGACACGACACTATCTGTACCACACACACACGCACACAGATACAGGGCGAAGGTGAGGGGCTTTTCATTAAACAATGACCTTATCGTTACAACCGTAAACAAACAAAATGGTGAACTTCACCCACCCATCGTAGAGCACAAGAGGATTCAGAGTTGGCCTGCTGAGACATGACGTCTATCAATGCCTTAGCCGTGTCGGAGAACTTTGCGATGAGCACCGGAGTTGGAACCCTGGAGGGTAGTGAAGACACAGCAATCACAAACAAAACCTTTGCATTTCTATTTGGGCTAGCCATCGCTGGCTTGGGCCTAGAGAGCAGGAACATGACAGACTAACCGTTTCATGACGAGGTTGAGGAGATACGCAACAGCAGCCTGCGACTCTGTCGAATCCACCGCCTCAAGGGTGCTCATCTGGAGACAGCAGCATGACAAGGCAGTTTCAGACAGTGTAACAACCCTCCAAGGACATTCACTTTCATGTTTAGCTGCACCATAATACATTTTTAAAAAGAAGTGTGTGTAATAATTATATTACTATTATAATAACCTTGCGGCCACTCAATGCGGTTTACAGTATAGCCTCAAATTCCCCTATTCTCACAGACATATTCATACACTGATGGTGGTGTCAGCCATGTAAGGTGCCAACTAACCAGCAGGAGCTCTACCCACTGCGCCACAGATGCCCCAGAATGCACTCACCAGAGCGCCAAAATATTCAGTCTCAGTCTCTTTTCCTCCTTGAGCTCGGATGACCTCAGTAACTGCTGCCAACACAGCACATATCTGTAAGACACAACATGTTTAAGTATTAGAAAGCCATTCAAGTGTGGTATTACTGTCCAATGCAGAAACACTTGTTATTTCAGTGAATATAGACATGTACATGGCTATTCACAAAGTTTTAGAAGGGTAAAAGCTATGTACATCTATGAGCGGAACACCCACCTCCTTGTGAGCAGCTGAATTAGACTCCCAGTAGCGCTGCACTTTTGTGAATGTGAGGTTGGAGCAGTCAGACAGTCCGCTAAGGAAGGTGCCCGAGGTCCTGTCTGAGTGTGCCAGCTCAGACTCCTCTTCCATGGCGGTCTCTTTGCGAACGCCAACCTCCAGTGGACCCACCTGAAGCTCATTGTGTAGTTTGAGGGAATCAACAGTGAGATCGCTCTTACCTGGGGGGGGGGGGAGCAAGGGCAGAGGCAAAGGTAGAGTCAGTGGTGCAGGAGAAAGATTGTTTATATTTATATGAACTCAATCAAAACACAAACGCCATATTTGGTAGTACCGCAGAGGCTTCGCCCCGTAAATCAAGGCTAGGATAGTGTTGTGTGGAAAGGTCTGCAGTGCACAACTACCTGTGTTCCCATGTGTACCATGGCTTTAACGTGCTGTTATTAGCAGACCGTAAGTGAATATAGTAATCGCTTAATTTGGCTAAATGTGCATTAGCTTTAAAATTGCCGACTCAACTTCAATAGACTGGAGCGTAAGCAACCGTGTTTTAACACTGATGAAAATATATTCGGTGACAAATAGCTTATTATCTTGAAGCAGGCCAGGCCAGGTAAACAATTAACTCTCCATTTTGACTCCCACTTTAACCAGCTACCGGTAGTTATTACAGGCTAATTAACAATTCACCAAGTGGAGCTCAAAATACATTTTATATTGCCCGGCCCAATAAATGTATATATTATTTTTTTAGCGTTCATTGTTAACTAGCATGGACCACATTCTAAGCTAGCTCGCTGGCTATGTCAGCGTTGTTACTAACTTGGATAGAACAGCTCACAGACCCACGTGTGACACAGGGTACCCTACGGTACTGTAAACGACTACTGCTTACTAGTGGGTCGGCTGAAAAAGCGACTTCTTGCGGCCTGTCTGAAACGACTTGTCTGAGGATTTGAGTCGCTACTATGTCCTTTCTTCCAACGTTTAAGTTTTGACGCTGACCCCGATTTTAGTTTCCCAGATTTGACCATTTTGACATGAAAAATTATCACGTTTCCCCAGATTGAATTCACTCCAAAGCAACTGCTAGTCGCATACGTGATGACGTCGCAGTTTAATTCACGCGTCACAGCTGGTTTATTCCCGATAGATTGCACCAGTGTCACATAATAAAGCAGAGAAAATATTGAATTTACATTTTTATTCACAAATGAATGTGATCATATTGCATTTAATCAAATCAAGGTTGGGGCTGTGTTGGGAATAAGAATAAAAAAATTTTACTGGTCAAAAGATAGTTTTAACATTTGCATATATGTGATTCAAACATTTAAATTGACATATTTACATAAAACAACACATTGTATGGGATATTACCTTGTTTTCACTAACAATACGTTAATATAGAGAAAATGGCTTTTCCCTATCTGTATTCCCTATTATTATGAATATGATCATAATTATGAGTCAGACTCATAATTTAGTATCATAACAAGCATCCAAAGAAAATATGTACATGTAAACAAAAAGGCTGTTTTAGTAATAATAATAATAATAATAATAATACATTTTAATTTAGGATGCCTTTCAAGACACTCAAGGACATCTTACATTATAAATACAAAACATTACAAGTACAATTACAAATATAAAACATTAAGACAGAAGCATACATAGAAATAGAAGATACAAATAAAAAGTGTGAGGAGTAAAAAATGAGAGTGAGCAGATTCCACATATAAATGGGAAAAACATGATGACCTTTTATCTTTAATTTACAGGGTTTCGGTGCTTTGCACTAACTTAAGTTAATCGGGAGGGAAAAGGAAAATACCAAAACAAGAAATGCAAAAGCAAACAAACGTATTTTTGATATAAAAATTTACACAAAATGTATTGCAATACCTGCTGTATACTAAATGTAAACTTGCCTGCTACTTATCACTGTCTGTCTGGCTCTTTTAATTCGCCAGGACCAGAAGGTTTGGGTTGACAATAACTTGGACGACAAAGTCCTTTTGGATCTTGGCGTCCTGAAGCTGGGTCTTATCAGTGAGGAGTTTCCCAGAGAAGAACCGTCTCTGCTGGGCCACCTCAATGTCTTCCTGTCCCTCCAACTGCTTCTTCAGCTCCGAAATGGAGTCTGTCATGCTGGCTGTCAGACACAGGTCTTTCCCTGATATAAGACACAAATATATTATATTCAACCAATCGGATAATATACAATGCCAGAGGAAACATCTAGATGTAGACGACATGCAACAATTGTATGTTTACTAATTATTGTATTAATTAACATACTGACCAGACGGGGCAATATTACTTACATGGTGTGAAATTGCATGATTACCTGACAACTGTACAGGCAGTCATGAAGACCAATTAGTAGAGTGGTCATGGATGTCATTTACCTGTTGACAACCGCACCTGCAGCTGAAACTCCTGTTTCAGGGGAGTGGAGGGATTTTGTTTGTCAGTGTGAACAGAGATGTCACTTTCACTGGTGGCTTCAGTGATGAGGTTGAGGGGTGGGGCTAAAGCATAGGCTGGCAGTTGGTAGTGGTTGCCCAGTTCATCATAACTCTCAGTTAAAGAACCTGTGAAGGAAGGAACAACACTCTTCATTGCATTTAAACATTTAAGTAGATTCTATTGAAAGTTTTCTATTGAAAAATGTTTTATTGAAAGGCAAGAATAATTATTTTATATATACATACATACATACATACATACATACATATATATATACACATATATACATACATACATACACATACATATATATATATACATACATATATATATATATACACACACACTTTACTTTGTAAAATAAAAAAGGTGTAAATATCCTTAAAGGAGGAGCAGTATGGAATTGACTCGTTTGTAGTTTACCAAATACCAAAAGGACTTTTCCATGTAAATCTGCAATGGCTGTCATACTACCTATGCTCGCATGGTCATGCTGCCATGATGTGACTATTATATAATTTACTGCTGTAATCTATCAACCAGCGAGCTGAGATTCTACTAAATATGATTTTAGTTTATTGGAACTAGATATTCTAGTACATTTACACAAACAGTAATTACATTTCACTGAACATTAAGTAGAAATGTATATGTATACACACATGTCGTACCATGTGGCAGTGTGACGTAGGCTCCATCCACTATAGCTTGTGCCAACTCAAGGTCATTACACTCTGTGGCCAGCGCTGCAGCTCTGAGGGCATCCCAGATCTCCTTCCTTCCATCAAAGGCCGGAGCAGTGTCCCAGAACTCATCCCTCTTGCTCCTGAGCTGACCTTCGGTCATAGGGTACTCACTCTTCCATTTGGGACGGTCTTTCTTTAGGGGTTCATTGCGTCTTTAGAAAAACATAAAGACGACAAGGGAAAATACATTATGAACAGCCCTGAACTGTTTTATCTGGGTTTGATGATTGACAAAGCTGAGAAAATACTTTTTTTGTTTGACCCTCTCCAAACAATGAGTGATTTCAACTAACTTAATAAACCATAAGATACCATCTTTACAAAACCACTGAAAAGTACAGTATAAAATATTCCTTACAAGGTCTAGCTATCAAACACGGAGAGGGAAAACCAGCCAAAGGCACAGTATCCCCTTGTATTGTCATTTAGAACAGCCAAATGTTTACTAAAACAGTTACAGGGCAAATCACTTTGACTTCCCTGCTTTTGTGAATCAGTGATTATTTATAGAGTGGTAGATTATAGTGTGACCAATGACATACAGTACATGTCCATGCACATGCGCACACAAGTGGATTATGGTCAGTAATCAGTTTCCACATAACAGGGTTTATCTAGTTGTATGCAATAAGGCATTCACTGAGAAGATAAGCTTTCTTTGGTTAGTGCAGTAAACACACACAAGGACTTCAATGTCAGTTCTTGCTGTCTCAGCAAGCAATCAAAACTACACACACACACAAAAAAAGCTTTATTCTCTTTTTTTTTGCATACTACAAATGTCCCACAATTGCCCAACAAATTCTTATAGATTTATTTCTTAATTATATCAAAACCAAGATCAAAGAAATGAACCCCAACGTTTGGTTTGGAGTAAAACAAATTAAATAATTATGTTCTTATTGATGCAGGTTACCTCAATTTAAACAGTCTATTTTTTTATTAGACCTACTTATTGACTAGATCAGAAATATTTCATTTTGGGAAATCATTGTCTTTGCTGCATATAGATAGTGAAATAAATATAAATACATCTAGCTACTGTTCTATTAATAAATAGAATATATTTTTAGTTTCTTGTTCCTTTTATCAGCTCAGCAACATTATTTTCATTGGTTATGCAAAATATAAATGCAACTTACCTGAAAAAGGTAAAAGACATACATAATATAATAATATCATAGAATAATACCACAGCAAAACCTCACTTGCACGCCATTCCAATCCATACTTACTTGTGAGCAGCACACAATCTACAGTGTCATAATAGTTCACGTGCCTGGAGTTAGTCACTCCCATGGTTTTTGCCTGAGTTTGATGTCAGTCACACCACTTCCAGAGTGCACATAGGAAAAGGACCCAAAAGAAGAAAGACCCTAAAGACTCCACCACAATCTGTAACAGGATACTGTAACCTACTGTATCCTGCGTTGAAGAGATCAAGGCTCCATACAAGCTATTCTGTATTCCAGACACAAATCAAGGCTGCTCGCTGTGACACTTCGACGCATCTATATAAAACCTACCACGTCTGCCCACTTGGAGGGTAGTGAACTGGTTCTCCAAACATAGCCTACTGTAGGATCTAAATGTACTAAGACATACAGGGTCATTTGCATTCTCACCAGAAGGAATGGTTCTTCCCACAAAGCCTAATCTAATCTGCTGTAACAAGGCAAGAGATAGAAATACCTAAACAATATATGTTATATCTATTATTAGACCGTAAACCAATGTCAGACTAAAGCAATCTGTTTATGTCTGGAATTGGTATCCATTTCCAGCTACTCCTTCACTGGATCCACCTTGGACCATTGTTATTATTATTATTATTATTATTTGTGGGTAGACACATTTGAGGCCATTTATTGTTGGAGGAGGCACGGTGATGACAAAATATCCAATGACATTTTTTATTGTTTTTAAATTCAATACACATATTGGTGCTCATGTCCTATGCTTGCAATGATCCAATGCATTTTGTAATTATTGGGAAAATAAATAAATAATTCAGGTATAGACAAATGTCTATAACATAAAATGTAGTCTACTACATCAGTAGTATTATATTATTTTGTATAACTTCTTCAGATAACCAAACAGATTACAGAGAGAAATAAAATAAGATTTTTTTAAATATATTTTTATTTAATAACGCCAGCAAGATGGCTAGAAAACACTCAAAATACAGTATTTTGCAGAAAATAAATTGTGCATCAAACTGTAACCCAGCAGTAGTCTACTAAACCAGTTGTGTTCATATAAACAACTAGAGCATATCCTTTCTCAAAGGCAGAGATTGAACTGGCTAATCACAAAGCCTTAAACAAAACCTCAACACCTGAGCCTACAAATCGCAAAGAAAGAAGATCTCCCCAGGGGTTTTCTGCACTTTTGTATCTGCAATCTAAGACCAATAGGCTACTGAAATACATAGTTGGGCATATGCATGTGCTGAATGTGTTTCTGATTAGTAATGTGATTTTACCTCCATGTTTTTTGTTTCTTGTATTTTGCCCAGCTTGTCCATCTGTGAGGATCCTGCACTGCTGAAGGGTTAGTAGTGGCTAGGGGGCGTGTCTACTCCTGCTGACACAGGCATGCCA
>JAODTR010040384.1:0-19907 GCA_025399935.1 Amblyopsis rosae | reverse complement strand
AAGACGGGCCATTGCAGCTAGCTAGACGAGTGAGTTGCACCGCTTAAGAATGTTGCGCAATAGCCTAGAGTTGAAAGAGGGAGGGGGTATGAGGGGACATTACGAACACTCCCATTCAGCCCTGAGCCCTTTGCATGTAGCGTTTTTTGTCATAATGTTAAGACACTTATTATTGATGTATATTAAACATATCCCTCTGCAATATATTGGGAATATTTCTGCACCTTGTAACCTCTTTCCTATCTCTTTAAATATGTTAAATAAGAAACAGTATTATGGCCAGTTAATTTGACTCTTGACATTTGGAGACTTTTTCTGCTTCAGACCACAATCACTGTTTGCCATGGCCACCCTGACAGATTATGATTATCCAAGCCAAACCCAGCTCTTCCCTATTAAAAATGTATCATTAATTTTAGCAACGTTTCATAACAAAATGCAATACGACTGACAGTCAGCACTATAGGGTTAACCACATTAGCCCCCTTTCTCTTCTCCTAGCCTGGCTTCAGGCTTCCAACACTTTGGGTTGTCTTGCTTTGTTTAGCATAATGCGACGCCCACTGCATACTTATCACTAAAGCACTAATTGCCACAAAACTATTGCTAATAGCACATTTGTTCATATTATTTTCAATGAAAAAAATATGTCTTATTTTGTTGTTGAGTCATGTGTAGGGTCCACAATTTATTGTTGCAGATAATCAAATATGTTCATCATGGCATTAACTATGGAATGACTTCTTCAAAACCAAACAGGATTGCTTTAACCCTTACAATATTGTCCATTTAGAACCAAAGTGTAACTTAACAGTACGCTATATTTAGCCTGACAATCCTTTGACAGACCTTTATTTACGCCAACCATCACCAGGGACTTAACTTGGTTACAGGGCACTATGGTCAGTATGGAAACACTCCAGAGAATAAATTAGACATGTAGCTCTGATTCTCACGAACTTCAACACACAGACCTCTGAAGAGAATATCCAGACTGCACTAACGTTGGACTAGTTCCTCATCAAAAATTCTCACTATGTCACACACTGACACACACACGCACACACACACACGCGGCGCGCATGTGCACGCACACACACACACACACACATTTCTCATCAGATCAAAAGAGACTATTTCCCACCAGCTTCTTTCTTTATGTGTTGAGGTGATGTGTTTTTTTTTTATTCAGACACGAGGAGAACATATGACGTAGGCTACTACGAAAGAGTGTGTTCATAAGGTTTATTCTGTTGTGGAGTTGCTGAAGCGCGCTGATACATTTGCGGTGCGGTGCTGATTGGACAAGGCATTCGTTCGAAACAGGCGCACTCGACTATTATTTGTCAGATTATCTGGCTGCCACATGCGTCCATGTCCATTTGGATTTGAACTCACCTGGATTCGACACCGTTTTACTATATGTAAACCGCTTTCACCATCATGGATGCAACGATTTATCAGATAATATTTGGAGAGTTTGGTGATCCTAACTGTAGTTTGATAGGATTCCATGACACTTTTTACGAAAACTCGACCTTCTCATTGATGGACATCGATGGTAAGAAGCGCTTTCTTAGTGCTGTGTGGATGATGATAATGTATCAATCATGCACAAGGGAATGACGTTTTTTTCTTCTTAAGGTTTACATTGCAATGCTACAACGGACGAGATTGGGACATGCTGGCCGCGGAGCAGCACCAGTCAGATTGTAGAACGACCGTGCCCCGAGTACATCAATGGGGTGAAGTACAACACAACGAGTAAGATATCCTGCTGTCATGTAAAAAGTTGCAAAGTGTATTTTCCAAAACGTTGGCACGTTGGATTTTGTTGTATGTTCGAGTGACCGAGTTTGCTGATTGATTGACATTTCATCATTCATCGTATTATCATTGGCCTACAACATGAGCTGTCTTTTATAGGCCTTCTATGGCCAAAATAGTATAATGTTTAGTATACAAAACGTAGTTTATTTTGCTGGTCTTTGTAGCTGTATCCCATGGTCTTAACTTATTGATTAGAGTGGCTCAGAACATGGAATTTAAGATATATCTTCTAATGTATGTCCAACCAAATTCACTGCTTGACAGGTCTTCCACCACTTACTCCCTCCCCCAATGCCGTTGCTGACATTTGATTTAGTGACTAATCCATAGTCGTTTGTAGCCATTCCTTTGGCTGATCAGCATAATCATGTTCCAGTGCATTCTCAGACAGGCCTATTGTCAAAATAGAACTAATAACTACAACATTCATTGGAAATGTAGACACACCAAAAAGAAGACCAAAATACAACCAAAAAGACAAACACAAAGCTTCCCATGTAAATACAGTATGATGGATTGTCACATTTGTTAAACAATGTGCAATGATTGCTTTGCTGCTGTGCCGTATTATAGCTGTTTAATAGGCCTCACATCTGGTCATACTTATTAGTTTCACAGCGTCAGTGGCTTTTCAGTGTTCATTTGTCACATACATGTGACAAATGTATCCTGGTTAAAAAAAGAATTGGTAGGCTATGTGATATCATATTGAAACCAATCCTTTTGCTTTGCTCATCTCTAGCTGATTTCATTTCACATTTCGAAGTTATATTTTCATTTTGGGGTGGTGACGTTTCACAGCTTGAGCGCTATAGTGTGTGTAATCATGTGAAAGAGCTATAACATCTATGTGTAGTTCACAAGCAGTGTTGTGTGGATGGCATCCCGGGAGGAGGTTGAAAAGATAGTTGTGTGCCATGTTTGAACATCTAAATGTGGTCTGAGCATGAGCAAAATATATTTGATGGGTATTATTATAAAATCCAAAGAGTGTTTCGCCACATGCTATCATAAAACTGTATGATAGCCTTAACTATTGGTGCTAACAAATATCTACAACATTTATTAGTGTGGTTTTCTGGCATACAGTAGCCCTATTTAACTAATGTGTGACACCTGGTTGTATATCTCAATATGTACCTCGATAATCTGCTGTCAGTATGTCTATAGAGTGTGTCACCAGGGCAATGTTCTTGGTGGTGAATGGATTTCTTCTTTTGATTTTAACTTGATTGAAACACAATACTGTATAGCTGTATATAGGGAATGTTGTGGGTGTAAACTCTGCAGTTAGTCTACCTGTAAGCACCATTGACCTCTTACCCCTCTCTGCTCATTGTAATGGCACTCATTGAAAATCGCTTTGGATTAAAGCATCTGATGGATATCCTAATCTGATGCAATACGTAAAATACATGTTGTATAAATCCATCATTTGTGATGCAGTGCGATATGTACTGTATGGGGTCCAAACCTTAAATTGGTTGGCTCATTTCACATGAGTTTAACATAACATTCAGCGTCCTGGGGGTGCCTTTACGGATTTGTTTTATCTTCCTGGGGAGATTATGTTCTCTTGTTGAAGAGCAATATTACTCAGGGTTGAACATAGTGGTACCTACAGAGAAAAGTTATGGTTGCCACTAGTTATACAGTATACATCATTCTCACTGGACTCACATGATCCTATGCATTTCTTTACACCAGCTGTTGTCAAGTGAGGTGTCATGATGCAATTATTCAGATCCTGCAATGTCATATGCCACCATAACAGCAGTGCAAAGAACCACATTTTGGGTCAGACTAATAATAGTTACAATAGAAACATGTCCTAACATCGCATTAACACATTCCATGAAGCTGAGAACAGTGCCTTAATGAAAAAGCAAACGACACCTACGCCTACCATTTTTCAGATTTAAATCACTATGCTGAATGTGTCCTTTGTGGCTCGCCTCACTTTGCCATGTCTGGCCTACAGAGCTACAAATAGATTTCCTTCCATTTGTGACCACCTCATTGCTATGTCTCAGAGCTGAATTGAACATTTAATGCTATAGGTCTGCTGCAATACGAGTTGAAACCCAGGCTAGGCTGTTCTTAATATATATGGGTCTTAGAAGACAATCCCCATCTACCTTATGAATCTAGCTTCAACAAACTTGAAGACACAGGATATGATATTGCTTGACCTGGTTGGATGTTTGACAGCCCCTTACATTTTACAGTTAAGTGGGGTTAATGTTGGAGAAATGTCCAACATCGTTTGCAAATATCTTTCAAAGATCAAATCAGAGATGCTACAGAGTTTCAGGACCTTAGATAGGCCCTTTACATTCTTTTTACATTTTTTTGTCAGTGTAAAGTAAATATTTATGTGTATCGATTGATCTAAGAGGTTTGTGCATTTTTAAACTCATAAAAGTGTTTAACTAGTTTCATTTTCCCCTCTGTCTGGTGTTTTTGCTGCATGTGGTATAATGTTATTCATGATCTCTTCTCGTCATACAGTACCATGCTGTTCGTTAAGTTGCTGTTAGCCCAAGGCACCTAAAACATGCGCCTAATAATAAATGGTAATATATATATACAGTATAGTACTATATCAGTTCAGATCAGTCCGAGTGTAGGCCACATCTGTTTTGCCTTCTATGTTCACTGAAATCTAAAGTAGTGTAACACAGTATCGTGAGAGATGTTCCTGTACTGTGGGAACTCATACCTACAGTGCGTGGGGCCTCCATATATCTCCCATCTATGTCGATTGAAGACATGGTGTTTTATTAGTGCTCAGTGTACTGTACCTTTATCAATGGATGGAGTTTCTTAGACAACATCAATGTGCATTATTGCTTTTCTTATCTGGATTAATAATGTTTCTGATTTAAAAAAAATAGCAGAGTTTCCACAGCACTCCCTGTTTGGATGGAAATACAACTTGTCGTTTAGGTTTAAGTCAGAAGGCTGCATTGCTGCAAATAGTGTCTTTCTGAGGGCAACATGAAACGGAAGCTGTCCACTGAATTAAACCAGGCTGGTACAATCACAAAACACAGAAAGCAACTGCTAGTCATCAGGAAGTTTCACAAGCAATTTTCATGGTGCTTTTAGACAATTAGTCAATTAGTGGAGGCTTTTATCCAAAGTGACTTTGTACAGAGTACATTTCTAAGTACAGTATTAAGGTGCAGGTAGGGGTTACAGCATGCATCTTACAACTGGGAGTCAAACACCCAGACCTTTAGACTAACCTAGCCTATTTAAACTAATGGTACATGTATGTTAGCCCTCTATGCTCTTAAATTGGTAATAATAGTGCATTACAAATATGATAATGGCCAACTCCGACAGATGCAAATTAAAAAAGTGCTTAATACAGTATTAATAATGCAGTTAAAAAACAATATACAGTACTTTACATAAACCTACATACTGTACCTGTTAATATGTACTGTAATGTATTTAATAAGCATCCCCAAACATCAGAGTAC
This sequence comes from Amblyopsis rosae, assembly GCA_025399935.1. Classification (NCBI taxonomy): domain Eukaryota; kingdom Metazoa; phylum Chordata; class Actinopteri; order Percopsiformes; family Amblyopsidae; genus Amblyopsis; species Amblyopsis rosae. The sequence goes on along the minus strand of JAODTR010040384.1, from coordinate 14,586 downwards.
CTATTGCCAAGCAATTTCTGAGAGCCTTGGTAAACCATTACACTACAACATCTGTTTAATAGTTGGTTCTTTGGTGTGCATGCACCAGCATTGCAGTTCCCAGCGTCAAACCACCAGGTAAAGAGAAAGACATTAAGCATTTTTAAATGCAAATATTTCTAAGTTGACAAGCTATGCCTTTTTAAGATGCTTATTGCCTATATCATTTACATAATTAGAAGGATGTCATGGGTTTGTTGTGCCTATTGGCACTATTAGTGTAGTTTTACTTTGATCTGAACTCTCAAAATCTCACTAGCGACAATCTACTTTCAACTGATTCGACAAGGTCTCTTATGTTTTAAACCAGTGGGATTGTACAGGGGCTTAGTAACTCAGTAAATTGAGTGCGTTCTGGGAACATTGCAAACCACTAAGCTCCAGAGGTTTCTAATCAGCATGAGTCTTACTAACATTGCAAACCACTAAGCTCCAGAGGTTTCTAATCAGCATGAGTCTTACTCATAATTTCTCACCATTCACATTACAATTTATTTTGTACCCAGTTTATCTAACATTAATGGTTATTCCTATTCCCATCAGAAGCTAAGACTTTGAATTTCAAGCATTGCTTTTCTTGTTAATTGCTACAGTACATCTCTTGCAACCTTCCCTGGTACTGAGCCATAACATGTTTTTCATGTTTTCAAAATAATCAGTCATGCCGTTTGCACCTTACTGATATCACATAGATGGAAACTCAAATTAATTTTGACAACTAAATGTGCTGAATTGTTGCAAAGTTCCTGTGAAGACTCTCTTCATTTTCTTTGTCATAGTTACATACATAAGATCTCCACTCCACTGACTAAGGCCAAAATATCATATTAATGCTTTTATCTTAGTCAGACTGCAGGAAGATGTTCTTGATGCAGTGAGATAATGTGAGCTATCTTTTACATTGTTCTCATAAGTATATACCTAGCAGGTATTGATTACTTTTTCAAGTATCGACAAACATTTTCAGTTGAAAATCAAGTAGTACTTTGATCTGAACTCTCAAAATCTCACTAGCGACAATCTTCTTTCAACTGATTTGACAAGGTCTCTTATGTTTTAAACCAGTGGGATTGTACAGGGGCTTAGTAACTCAGTAAATTGAGTGTGTTCTGGGAACATTGCAAACCACTAGGTTCTGAATTGCAAGGCCTGTTTAATATTCATAAGATTAAGAACCAAAATACCAACCAAACAACAGTTTAAATTAAGTGTACAATATACGTACTGTATGCACTGTGTGCATACATAAGCTCTACACATTAAATATTATATTATTATTAAAACACTTTCTTAAATCAGTCTTAAATGGTGTTGTAAAACATTAGAATATGTGCCTTTTATCTTATCTTGTTGAAGAAATGGTGTGTTAGCCAATAAATACGCAAGTACAGACTATGGTCTGTCTGTACTTACACTGCAAAAAATGGCTCTTAAAAAATAAGTTAAAAAAATTGGATTACAATGTCATATTTGCTCATAATAAGTAAATAAATCTGCCAATAGAACAAGTGAAATTTTGCTTGTAAGATTTCTTGAAATAAGACATTATATCTGGATAGAAGAGCTCTTGTTAGGAGGTAATTGTGTCTTATATTAAGTGTAGTAAACAAATATACTTGTTAAGATTTTGATTTTTTTGTAGTGTAATGGTCTGTTCTTAAGGTAGAATAGAGATCTTAATGACTGCATATGCACATAACTGGACTGGACTGCACTTTAAAGGTGGAGTCACGGATGTTGGAGATACAGTATTTGAACTTGATCAAAACAAAACCACCTCTCCCTTCAAAGCCATAAGGTGCTTCTGCAGAAGCTCTGTCTCCACATTGGAAATGCATTGCCAAGGTTAGGGTAGTGTGGTGTGGGCTACAGTATGTAGAAACACAAGATTAATTCTCAGCACGCACACAGAATGGGCAGCTGTGACTAGCTGTTGCAAACGCTGAATTTGATAAAAACAATCACTGAGACTACTTTTAAATAGATTTAAAGAAGAATGTGAGAACAATGTCTTCAGTATTCCATATCAGTTCCTTTACATTGTTGTTGCCTTTGTAATTGGAATGATTAAATACAATGTAATTCCTTTTTGTCAGTAAGGAATTTCACCTGATATCCCCCTTGAAGTAATATTCAGTATTGGGATGTTTATACACTGACAGCAGGGGGCCAATACGTAGAGAACAAATATGAATTATGCCTGAACCGGAGCCTGAAGGACTCACATGATAAGCTGTTCAATAGCAGTGTGTCTCCACACCAGCATGCCAATGCAAACACATCACAACAATAGGTATGCCGTATGATCCAAATGTGTGTTTGGCCAAATAATATCAAAATATATACAATATCAATATATTTAAAAAATATATACATTTAGTAATAAACCTCTGGGAGAATGAGTGAGGCTGAGGTAAACAATGTTCAATAAAGAACAAAGCTTCAGGGTAAACAGAGGAGTGAGTCACTGCAGGTAGAAGTGAAAAGACGGCCTATTTCCCCACAATCAGTCGATCAGCAAAACTCCTCAATCAGATGTAAAGTGTTCTCTCTCAGGGCCAAACCTGTCAACCTTCTAGCCTGGCTGTGTCACACTGTTGCTCTCAGATACTTTCACTGAGATTATACTAGTCTGGAAACAGTGTTCGCATGAAGGTTCACTCTGCCACACTGAAGGGCGGACCAGTCAGCGTCCTGTGGGGGTTGCTTAGTGTGTTGACGCCGAAGTCAAGCGTGCATTTCCAACAATAATGGTGGCACGAGCAGCCTTTAACCAGGTAAAGGCTGCTCCAATAGTTTGAAGATTCATCCTAGCTAGAAGACACAGGCTATAGCCAAAGAATATGATTGCTTGTGTGGTGTTAAAATAAATGTTTACTCCACTTCTTTCATTTAAATGTTATAGTCACCCAAACATAATGGTTTTGGGGTAGAATTACGCCCGTTATCTTAAGGTTTGACGATACATATAGACAAGTATGGCTATTTATAAACTTCAAGATCGGTAAACTTGTTTTTCTAAGTCTGCTGTTCCATTGCTTTTGGGCGCCGCAACTTACAGGCTGGAACATAGCTGTGGTAACGCCACATGTAGAGGGCGGTGCCAAGCGCTGAGTACAAGACCATTCGCAAGTTTAGTACATCCAACGTAAAATGCGATGGTACAGCGTGTGCTAACTGCGGTCTGGCTGCGCTTACTTTTACATTGCGCTCGCTATGAGGCCCTAAGCCTCTTGCCTCTGACATAACTAAATAGGCTATGCTGATGAATAAAATCCTGGGAAAATTCAATATATTGTTATTAAGGAATTTCAGTCAAATGTTCCTTCTCTCATTTTATTTATCATATTTACTACAGTTTATATAATGTTTATTCAATTTACTTAAGGATTTTAACCTGTACGGTGTTACAGTAATGAGATTTCAATCAATAGTGCGGGTTAAATATATTTGTGAGCCGTTGGTGTCATTGGTGCATATAATTGTTGCCATAACTACAGTATGTATATTATTAACATAACGATGCTCAACTGATTAAGTGTTATTTCATATTCAATTTCATTTACAAAGTTAATGAGGTGGTGACTTAATAAAATCACGCCTGGCTTGTGATTCTTAGTTTTGCTGTGTAATGAGAATTGATTTCATTCAACAAAGTATCTTCGTTAAATTAAATAATAACTTAATATCTAGAAATATGAACAAATCAATAAAGCACATGGAGTTACAACAACTAATTGTAGTTGATTTAAATGTCATGATATTACTGGATATATTCCAGGCACATGACAATAAATACATTATACGTTTGTTTGCTATTGTTATTATTACTTTATTACTTTGTTATTCACAAATGTGTGCGTTCATTAAAGGATATCACACAGTTTACGCATGCTACAGAGTAGGATGGTGGTGGATATTTACAGATAGCCAGCGCTTTTGGAAAAAACCCATACGTCATTATATGAATGGGTCTACAAAGTGCAGTTGGCATTGTAGTCCGTTGAGGTACCCCAGGGATATTTAAAGAGGTTAACCCAGGTACTATCAGCTCCATACAAATGGTGACAGTCATATAGGAGGAACACACTGCAACACACCACACAAAGATGCCTGCCCTCATACGCAAGTGTGAGTGTGTGACTTTGACAGCTTACATACAAGAGGATTTATTTAGATACTTTAGTCATGTACAGTCTTTCTACTTATAGCTAGTCTGCATGTCATGATATTAATAACTTTCAAGCCTGTCACATTTAATATTCATAAAATATGATGTCCTCTATGTCATATTTTCCCAGCCTTGGTATTTATAATGTGTAGATAAAGTTGCTTTTGTTCTGCTCAGTGACTGAATATAATAATATGACAAAGGTCTGGATATGCTGTACTGTATATTGAATATCTGACTCTACAGTAATCGGTATGACATAGTAAAAGTGTGACGTCTCTCCCCTTGGGCTGGGCCTTTTTGAGAACCTGTGATTCAATGTCAAAGATGCACCATGACAATCACAAAATGAAGCAATACAAGCATAATGCATAATACTGGAACTTTGTATCTTAATGTTTTTCCTTCCAAAATAATAAATTAGCAAATTTTTAACTGACAATAGATTCAACACTTCTGACTACATTAATTACAAATAGCATGTGACATGTATAAGACAGAATTACTTGTGTAGCTGACAGATTTAGTTTTGATCAAATGGACAGTCAAGAGCTTTGGAATAGTGACGTTTCACTGCAGCAATTTTGACAGTGCTGAGTCACTCACTGGAGGCTCTGGATTTTCAATAGAGCTCAAGTCATCAAAGATTCAGGATTTCGGATACAGGAGTTTAAATAAAGATATTGATTATCATTTTTTCATGACGTATTTTCAATTACATGGTAGCATTTCTGCAATGTGACTCTCTATGGTGAAAGATAACATTTGATCAACAGGCGTGAAGCAACACGACAGATAGGTCCAAGAAACAAGGAAAGGAAGAGTGTTTGCGTGAGTAATCTCCACCGCAGAAAATTGGGCTGTTGTTTGGAAGTAGTGTCACTCTATTTTCAAGTTATAAAGAGCATAGTTGTGGAATTGCTGGGCTGCGTTATGGTGGTGATTATTTAAGGCCACATCATACTTCAGACGAATGCAGTGAAAACGGGCACAGATGTAGAAGCTGGTGATGCAAACCAATGTCAATCACTGCGCTTTTGACGTTTAATTAGAGGAGAAGCTGATAGGACCGTCTGTGAATTCACAACCGAGACAGATGTTACGTGAGGAAAAGGATGATTCAGTGGCAACATGCAGAAAATAATTATTCATTTCATTAGTTTTTCTTCAATATTATTTAATTTATTTTATGCGCTACTTGTTGCTGATGCATTTGGTAAAGTATACTATAGACTGGGTCCTAGTGTAAACCATGCGGCCTAAACAATACACCATATTAGATCCATGTTGTCAAGGTTCGCAACCGCGCTCGCGCTGGACAGCGCCGGTCGGGAGAATCAGCACTGGACAGCGCCCCTGGGCGGTCCTCAGCGCCGTGATTACTCCCCACGCAGGAATGCGCCCCGGTAATTCCCTCCACGCAGGAATGTGTCTTCTCATTTCCTGCACGAGGGTTCCTATGCCACTCACCCCTATCAGCTGGTGCCAGTTTGTTGCACCTCGATCTACGAAGCACTTACCAGCGCCCATAAACAAAGAAGGAAGCCCGTGTCCTGCCTGACGCCTCGCCTCGTTCGTCTGCTGCATCCAACTCGTCTTGTCCAGTTACTGCCCGGGTACACGCTGAGGTACGGCCGCGTCAGTCTGCGTTCCCTGTTCATCCTACCCCGTTTGTTGCCCACATACACGGTGCCAGCCAACCGTGTATTGTGTCAACCTGTGTTGAACCTTATTAAACAAGTCTTGTACCGCCTCTCTGCTGTCTGCCTGTCTGCTTGAGCCCCTCGCCACACACGAAGGCTAACACATGTTCCATGTACAAGCTGATCAGTGTAAGCATACTTTAATGTTGATCTAATTGTACAGTGTTTTATTTTCATATTTATTGTTCATTTAGACAGCATGCCATTTCCTGCTGACCTTGCGAGGCAGCTGGACTTGCGAGAGCTCGAGAGAATTTATCTGGCCAGGCTTAAAGTTAAGCACTTCTGGCCAAACAACAGTGTTGGGACCAATCATCATCCAATGAGGGACAGCTATGGACGTGGTTAAGGTGTGATAGACGGTGATAGATGGATGGTTCATCCAATCACCTGACAAACATTCTTTGTGTACTGTATGTCTGCCCATCTCCATACAATCTCCAAGGACAACTTAGTTGGTTATCTTAACAGTAACAAACCATTTAGTGCATCAGGTTATTTTCTGCCCATGCCGTTATTTCACGAGGAATACACAGTAGAATGGCTTTATCAGTCAATTATAAACATCCAACAGTGAAAACAACTAAGCTATTTACATGTCTGTTTTGTGTCTTTGACCCTGATTGGTGCATGTTTTCAGTAAGCACTAGTCGTTTACGTAAGAGATCTTAATTGCATGTCACTGCTTGTGCTTTGCTTAGTGCACATTTGTGCGAATACACCGGGCAAGTGAGGTAGAGGCCTCGTCTAAAAACATTTAAAGTCACAGCATGTAATGTCGGGCCATAAGTGGCTAGTATTGAGTGCAAACAGGTCCATGTAAACACTGCATGGGAGCGGGCAGATGTGGGCATTTAGGCTTTGTCTGTCCGTGCTGTGGCTTCGGGAGCGACTTTTGATGAATAGTCAACACGGATTTCATGACAATGGGAGGCAGAATGTTCATTGTTCTTAGGCATTATGCTTGCTTATGGCCTGTCCACAGGAGGCATACAGTGCTTACTGTATGGTATTGTGTAACACCATATCATTTTTGTCAACAAACTCTGATTGTCTAGGAACGCTATTTGTTTTCATCAACCCCTCCTTCCCCCCACTAAGCATGAGAGCTTTGTCCTATTTACCTGGGGTAGGGTTAGGGTAGGCTAAGCCCTAACCATATCCTAACCCTTACTTGCCCATGCTATTATGGTGTAATAGCATGGGCAAGTTTGCTCTATGTATTCCAGGGCATGAAATTCAATTTCAGATGGCAGGCACGTGGTCTGCATAGATGACTCCAGGTGTTATCTTAAATTACCCTATCGCTTTCACTATCAGGTTGGTTTTAATCAGCCTAAACAGTCTGAGTTCTACAAACAAACCACTGTTGTTTACTAAAATAATATTAATAGCTATTGAAACATTACATTATTTACCATATATTTTTGAGGAATGATTAAGTTATTATCTTGATCAGAACCTATAAAGTATGTTATTTAGATGAACAACACACTTCTTGTGAGCCACTTGATGTAATCACACTTTACTCTCTGCCATAGGTTAACAGCTTTGCAGTCATTATTTCTACTGAATATTCAAATAAGCAGATATGTGTGTGTGTGAGAGAATAGTGTATAGTGTACACACTAATAGTGTAACATGATCCTATTTTCACGTTGATAATCAGGCTGTATCCTGGAGGATCATAACCAAGGTACAGGACAAACAACGATATGTATGAAACTTGAGTATGAGTGTTGTCATGGCCTGTGTCTTTGTGCACGTACACTGACATGGAATTTTCATAAAAAAAATTTTGTTTGCAAACATGACCTGAGTACTTGACATGTATTCCCCTTCAGCGTTTTTATTTTATAATATAAAGTGAACGCATTTACAGTAATGCTGCTCCACCCCACATTTAAATGTCTTTATCCCTCACGATACAGACACCATTTAAGGTTCAAATACTTGAGTGACAAAATAAAATGTGCATTAAGTTATACCCTTTTTTAAATCAACCATAATCTTACATTAAATGAAACACTATTGTACAACAATTGCATTTTCACATTGATTACTACTACTGTAATATCGACATTGATGAGTATTAATTGATTGACATTGATGTAGATAATCAGCAGAGTATAGAGAAATCAATCCCAGTCGCTTTACATTTCCATGCCCAACATTCACATCGATTGAAGAAGGTAGAGTTAAGGGTTTTTACAAAAGTTCAGATACAGTAAAAGAACAGACACATTCAGACACATTCAGAAATGGTATGTATGAACAAAATGACCATGAAACATTTGCAGTGCTGCGAGAGAACGCTTGCAATCACTTCAGCACAAAGTTGATACATGAGGAATCTTCAGGATACTGTAGTTGTAATAGCTTGAAAAGATTGCAGCTATATGTGAAGTCGTTCCCGTGACCACTTTTTCTTCGATAGACAACATGCAGGAATCAACTACATGTCACCTGAAACGTACAGATACTCACGATGAAAATGTGGATCAATCAAGTAATCTGTAGTTTGCTGGCATTGTGTAATTGAGTGTGTTTATGAACATACAATACAATGATTTCTGTAATGCCACAACATTGTAAGATCAATTTTGAAATAGAAACATTCATGTTAAAACCTTGGACAAACAAGTAGTTCCACAGATCTGTGTTGGTGTGTGTAGAGACCGTGAATGTGTGTGTGCAACATGCCTGTCTGTTACTCCCTCTATACAGTGAAACTAGTAACTTCGCACCGCTCTACCTTCCTTGTGCATCATCTCAGTCTCTCCACTATGAACTTCAAAACAGGCTGCTGATGATGCAAACGGTATGCTTATGACATAATAACTGTACTCAAACTGTCCTTCGACGGACGATACGTTACCAAGGAATGGTGGGGAAAGTTACGATGAAGCCTACTCGTAGAAAATCATACAAAGTAGTTGCATCAGCAACTCGTCACATTGTTCAAAAAAAGAACACACTGAAAAGGTGCGCTAGATGAGCGCTAATAAGAATGTATATTACATTTCGTTCTTATTCAATTCACTGTGGTTCACTGAAACACAGTGAATTGTTATTTCATGAGCAGAACAATTTGTTGGAGATACTGCTGCAAGTCATTTCCTACACAGGCTATAATTCAAACCTTAGAGCCTGTGGCATTTTACCTTATGGAAGCGCCTCTACTATGGACTCCAATTCGATGCACTTCAGCAAAATAAGATACCGAACCTTGTGCTGACTTCCCCTTTTTCTATATATAGCTGGATCAAAGAGTAAGTGATTTTCTTCAACCAAAATCAATTTCATGTCATTTTAAAGAGCCACTGTCGCTACAGTATCCAAGCATATAATATGATAAACATTGGCCTGACATCTTAGGCAGATAATAATAATAATAATAATAATAATAATAATACATTTTATTTATAGGCGCCTTTCAAAGCACCCAACTTCACCAGATACTGTAATGTTTTATTTTTTTATGACAAAATATATAGGTTAGTCTCAGTTAACGTTACATGATTAAATCCATTATTAGAAAGTCTGTGTCATATTAAGTAACAAATGCAAAAAGCTATTTAAACATTAGTTTAATGCAGTAGTTCCCTGTCTCATGCCTGCAATAATTTTACATTAAAATTTGTATTGTAATTATTTATTTTTAAATGTTACTATTAAATCCCTGAATTCTGGGGCAAACGGTATGCACAGATAGATAGACATGTTATCAGAAATGTTCCTACTATAGCCTTGCGAGACCATCCTGATCTCACAAGTTTGACTTTGCCTCAAGAATCAGTCTGGAGAGCTTGTAAATCCTTGTGTTTCAGGTACATAGTGGCCAATCAGCTTGTGCTGTTAGCTACGGCCGTGGTTTACGTGTGACGAAGGCGTCTTGAAAACAACTTGAAAAAAAACAACACCAGCAGGCCCTAGAGAAGTTAACGTAGGTGATGCAATTTATTACAATTTATTAGAACAGCAAAGGCTTTCATTCAATTAAAAAAAATGTCAATCTTCTCTCGACTTTTATACAGCAAGAGTGGATTTAACTTTGCTGGTTCACAGATTTGTCCAATCACAAGTATTTTTTTGAAAGTGCCTGCTCTTTTAAAACAGTTTTAATGGACGGCTCCCCAGATGGATATGTCTGACACAGATATCTGGCATGTCAGGTTACTGCCATACACCAGTGCCTGAATTAGTCCTGCCTCGGTGGATTAGGTCAGAGGCACAAATTTCCCAACCTGTCTCCTGATTTTTTACATATGAACGTGCTTCACCAAGACTATGTAATATCTACGGTAACCGATACTGGCGCTTAAGTACAATTCTTTATATTTGTGGTTAACTTTTTTTAGCTAGTAAAGCATGCCACCCTAAACCACCTGTCAATTATTCACATTGATCCTGTCAACATGATTTAATGTCTGCACACGGCATAAACCAATGCATAGACTCTCGTACTGCATAATAAATCGATTAAGAATGATCTATTCATTGACTGTAAACTAAGCTATAACAATAATATGTTACAATTCGGCGTAATGTTTGGTGACCGGTTTTAAAGTCTTCAGAAATGCAAACACATATCATAATGTCAAAACTATCAGTTCAATGGTTTTCAAAGTAAGGATTCCCCAAGCAGTCAGAGAAACCCATTCACAAGATTCATCTTCAAACAATTCTTAAGCCCCAAACCATCTCACTGCTTTACCCAGACTTTGCAGATGCCTATTCAAATACCAGATGGTAACTGATCAATGAACATGCCCAGATGTTTTGTTAGCTAAATCAAGTGTACAGGCTCATTGTGGCTGGTAATTCCATTGATTGCTTATTCATATCTCGTGGGATACATTCTGCAAACTCAAGTGCCTGACTCAGTGTATTTTACGCATATAGCATCCTCTCAAAGGCAGTCAATTGGGATTCGTGAGCATATGCTGTACTAGAAAACATTATCTAGTTTGAAATAACATCTTTTTTTCATTACATTTTTCATACACTTTATTTTTCATTCAACTGTATTGTTTGGAATTACACAATACAGACAGACACAGCAACTGTATGTATTTATATTGTTATAGTGTTTAATTATAAGGCATTTTTCTATTTTTAGGCCATAATGTAAATATACTCTATCTTAAATTAAACCCATCATAAAGTAAAGTAAAATTATTATTTAATGATTTACCATAACCAAAGGATACTTTTTTATCCCTAACAAGTGGTTGTAAAGGAGCTACTGTATGAAGTTGAGGTATTCATTTTTCAATGTCACAGAATATTGCCTGCTTACTGCCTTAATGGTGTTGTGGAAACTGTCCTTAAATGCTTACAGTATATTAATAGTTCATGTATGAATGCATTGGAAATAAATTTAGTTGTTTTATTGTTGAGCCTATTGGATTTAGCAATTTATGGGTTCTAATTTATTTAAAATGAATTAAAGTGTTCACTAAATGTAAACTGTAAATTTCCAAGGTTCAAAGTAATTTATGAAAAGCATGCAGGTTAGAAAAAGATATGCACATTGAAGGAATGAAGGGCTTTGCATATCCCCTCCAGAAATGTATATTTATATTCTTTAGAGGCTTACACTTTTCCTAAGTGTCAGAAACAGATCACGGGGCTTTTTGAACTACTGTAGTTCCAGGAATACCTTAGCTTATCAAAGAAGCACCAACATGATCAATTTAAAGTCATTCATCCCGGTATTTATCCATGCACCCTGCACCTCAGTGCTATACAACGTTACAGGATGAATGGCTTTTCTGAACATGGATTTGCTCAGTTTAAACGCAGGCAAAATCTAATCAGGGCAGATGCTGATATGCTGATATAATTGATGTGTATTTTTGGCTAGCTCCAAACATCTAGACATGTGTAATGTAATACTTTTTTCCTTGCAGCTTTGATTCAGCACAAGAAGTTGTTCCATGTTCCCTATATGGAACATGCATGTGTTAGGCCATAGAAGTTCTAATGACCCTGGGACTGACAGGCTTTGCTTTGTGTGGCGCTCCAGTTGCTTTTATTAGAGAACCAGATATCACATTAAGCAACCCATTGTGTCAAAGTTCAATTGTAACAACATGCAGTTTTGCAAATTTGATAATACAAAGGGGTTTACTGACATAGAACAATGCAGCCAAATAAACCACTTTTCAGAGTAGATAGTTATGTTGTTGCATTTACATTTAATATAAAGCAGGAAGCCATGGAATGTGCATTTTAAAATGTTAATGATTTCTCAAATTAAAGATCTTTGCCTTGATATTTCTTTCCAGGAAACGCATATAGAGAATGCATGGATAATGGAACGTGGGCACTGAGGAGTAATTACTCCAGTTGTCAACCCATTTTGGAGGAAAAGGTTAGTGTGACAATGTTGGTTTGATCCTCCTACCTGCTTCATTTGCTGGGTAATCGCTATTACAGTGCATCATCATTATGCTGATGCGCTGATGCTGATGCTGTGCACGGATTTGGTCAGATAAAACTCACCTACAAAACTTAACTACATGTCCTATTAGTGCTTAGTGGGTTTAAATGTTCATGCTTGTAATGTAATTTACAGATAAATGTATTAAGTTAGCACAATGCTGCTATAGGCGAAGGCTTTCCTATTGTACGTAATGATTTTGGGCTGATTACCTCTATAGCTGATGTGATTATTACTGTATGTACAGGTATATTTAGTTATATCAATATGTGCTATTTCATTTTCTTTTTTTAAGGTAATACCTTTAAAGGGTCAAACAGTGACAGAGACAAAGAGAAAAAGAGAGAGAGAAGACCTTAAATGTGCATTTAATGTTAACCCCTTACTTTCACACCTTTATATGTACTTGTTTTTTTATGTAGCCCATTTATGTAGTGATGTGCAAAAAAGTAATCCTACCACTCTAACTCTGTAATGCCTTTACAGAGGAAGTATCCTATGCATTATAAGGTTGCACTGATCGTCAACTACCTTGGTCACTGTATTTCTGTGGGAGCTTTAGTTGTGGCTTTCATTCTCTTCCTTTGCTTAAGGCAAGTACAGAACTAGTGCTTTTCTAAATATGATATGCATGTGACCTCTTACAAAACATGAGAATATACAGTAATCTCTTTGGGCGGACGTCCTTATCGTTAACTTGTTTATGTCAAATAAATTTAGTCCTTTGGTTTAGCACAGCAGGGTTCTGATTGTAGGAAATAATATGTTATACTTTACAGTGTGTCACACATTCCTGTTGTACACAAACATATTATTTTCTTGCTATGACTGAATAAGAATGACCCAACGTGGCATCTCTTCCACTCTGTCTCCTGTTTCAGAAGCATACGCTGCCTTCGAAATATCATCCATTGGAACCTGATCACAACTTTTATATTAAGGAATGTCATGTGGTTTTTGCTACAGTTAATTGACCACAATATCCATGAGAGCAACGAGGTAAAATGATTGTGTGGGTTGGAGCTATTTTTTAATTGATTTGGAAATCTATATGGAGTTGGGGGTTAGATGAGGAAAATGTGTCAGGGACATACAGGTTTTCAGAGCTTTGAGAGTGACTCACTATTCTGTTTTATTGCAAATTGCTTCCTTCATTTTCTCTTTTAATTTCTTAAAAAACACAATCACACCATTCTTCTCTTTGATTGTAACTACAACAAAATTATGAAGAGTGACCGGTTTAGTTAAATGTTTTTATTGTTGCCGTTAAATCATGTGTTGACTACAGAAATTCAACTTTAAGAGTGGTTAATTTTCTTAAGATCGTGTTTTAGCAAAACACATTGTCGATACAACCCTGTGTGTTAAAGTGTGTGTATTCACTTAGTTCCCGCTCTCTTTTTTAGCCATGGTGTCGTCTAATTACGACAGTATACAACTATTTTGTGGTGACTAACTTCTTCTGGATGTTTGTTGAAGGATGCTACCTCCACACAGCCATTGTAATGACTTATTCAACGGACAAATTACGGAAGTGGGTTTTTCTTTTCATTGGATGGTGTAAGTACTTTTTATACAGTAATATACAATTTATAATATATTTATAATCACAGTTCAAATCAGTAAACAATCAGTGCTAGACTATACTGGTAATTATGTGGGGATTGTTTATCAGCTTTGAAAGGCATTACTTATTTCTGGACTCATTCACTTCTCCCAGAGGAATCTTGTGGAATATGGTGAAAAACATATAGCTTTTCATAAAGTACTGGTTTACACATTAATTGCTACAGTGCTACAGTCTGTCTTTTATGATTGTACAGTGTTTGTATGCCATGCATCTGTGCATGGTAGACACAAACCTCACTTGAATAAGATGTTCTGATTTTGTTTTGTAAAGATTGGACAAAGTAGGCTAATTGTAGTCTATAATGTACACAAGATACATTGTTAGTGACTGTTCATTATATTAATATTGTATTATTATGTCATGGGTTCTTTCTTACGTCCAGCTCATACGGTTTTATTGTACATCATATGTAATTCAAATATAAAATCACCTCATGCACAGGCATAATAAAAAGGCATGAACTTACATTATATGTATACAAATACCACTACATACAAATGCAGTTGTAATACAAAAACATATATCCATCCATCCATCTTCTCCCGCTTATCCGGAGTCGGGTCGCGGGGGCAGCAGCTTCAGCAAGGGACCCCAA